>SSSI01009001.1:0-34853 GCA_004796505.1 Oryzaephilus surinamensis | reverse complement strand
TAATCATGGACATCAAGAAATATTGAAAAAAACTTTCAGGTAACATGTGAATTTTCAGCATAAATACACAAGTTGATTGACTTTTATATTGAAAAATATACATATACATTTCAATATTTTTTTAAAATTAGCAATTCACTGTTTTATTTTTCTGTAACAATTCGTCATAATCGATACATTTATGCAGAATGTAATTTTGGATTCTGTTTTGATTAACTCTCGTTATTTATGAATACATAAATATTTATTTACAATGTAAATTTTTACATAAATTCAAATGCATTTCCATTGCTCTTGATTCCACAAAAATTGGGATAATTAAATGTATAATTTTGCAAAATTTTCATAAAGTCCCTGTTGCTTTTGCTGACTTAGTAAGTGTTGACCTCGGCGGCCATCTCATTTATTTGCGAAAATTGCTATCGATTGTTGGATAGATTTTATCTAAGAATGTGCAAATGGAAACCAACACACGGAAAACTTTTCCCAACATCACACACACGTATATTGGCTTGGACTTCGTTCACCACAATTATCAGTTGATACATTACAGAGAAATAGAGGACCTTAAGGGGGGTAACAAATCCTCTACACGTGGGGTCACGTTCAACCCTATTCAAGTGCTTTGTCAACTTTGACACCTGTAATTTTCCCGGACACGGTCGCCAAAGTGGCCCCAATAATACACTGGTGTGTAGAATGCGGCTGGATGGCCTTTAAAAGGTCTTTTGGTGCGCCAGTGGACAAACCATTATTTGCCTCTCTCTGCCTCTTTGAAAACTTATTGACTTTTCCAACTATATAGGCACAGATTTCGCTTTTATCCACTTTTTTAACTATAGCTGACCACATTTTATTTTTAACAAATTTAATGAAAAAGTTATTAATAACGAAACTAGTTAAAACAATTTTAATAATGAAAGTAATATAAGTCAATTATCCGTTTGGATTTAATCCACAAAAAACTATTATGGATTAAATTGTACAAAATAAGTTGGAAACTAACTACTATTTTAATCATCTAATCAAAAACTAAATCTGCTATAAACAGCTTTTAAAAGTTTATTGACTTTCCGACCATACGCACAGAATTTTCCACCTTTTTATTAAATATGGTCACATTTTTTGAAAAGTAAATCATGAATAATTTTATTTTTATAGTCGTACCTACTATACGGCGAGTTTATTGAAAAAGTTGCCTAGTTTATTGCCATCATAATTCATAATCTGATGTTATTAAAGCTGTTACTTTATATCTATATAGTACACACATACATCCAAACATAAAATGAAAGTCTGTTTAGATATTGTTAATTACATAAATGAGAAAATTCACAAAAAGTTATGTTTACAAAACGTTAAATGGGCAATATAAAAACAACGACAGCTCGTAAATTATTATTAAAGTTTGAAAAAAAATTTTATGACTGTTTTTAGCGGCGGAACGATTTTTTTTCTTGTGTTCTATTCGTTTTCGCCCCCCGAGTTCGACTTAAGGGATTTACGACAAAATGTCAGCGATAAATGTAGACGTATAAATTTTTAATTTGTATATGTTCGATTCATTTTTCAATTAAATATGTACAATTTAACACATTACGTTGCCCATTATTTTATAAATTATTCGAAAAGGTAAAATATGTAACGATTTTCCTAGGGAAAACTTTTTAAAACCGTTTCTGAATTTCCTTCTGATTAAAATTAAAAATTTTGCAACAAAAATAAATATATTCGATTAAATGCAAATTTGTTTCGTGTTCACAATAGGCCGTTCTTTGTCTTTTATCTTGCATTTTATTATCGCGATCGTTTTGGAAAATCTACAATTTAATTCAGTTTTCTATAAAATTAATTTGCTATACAATTTTTTTATGTTTTAAAAATGACAGTATAAGTATGGGTAATTTTCCGCATTACAACATAATAACACCCATTTATTGCGCTTTTGAAATGTAAATTTTCTCCCATTTTTTATTTAAATACACGATCGATGTAATAATAATTTTCTGAAATATTGTATCGAGTATTGTATTATATATTTAGACCTACAGTACATCTAATACTCTGTCATGATTATAGAAAATTACTAAAGGAAAATACCAAAATGCACAATAATAAATCGAGGTTTATTTTCTGAAATGATTTTACGGTTGTTGAGTATTTCTTTGTCAAAGTAAAACAGACGTCGTTTCGTTATGAAAAGAATACATAGTTTTACGTTGACTGAAATAAAGTCCCATTTTTTTTGTAAACTGCACTTTGGAACACCGATATTACATTTATTTTGTTAGTGCCAAAAATACTTTAACTCACTTTTCAATAGAATTATAGAAAATTTAATGGATAAAATAATTCACTCCTTTTTTTAGAAAACATCCTCGTTATCTGTGTGTATGTATTTTTGTTCGCATTAAACCATTTATCATTTTTGGTTTTGTGAAAATGTCGTAAGTGTATATGTGTGGAAAATACGTTCCAAAATAAATATTAATGGCTGTACCAAAGAATAATAAAACATATACTAAATTTCATTATTTTCACAAATAAATTTAAGTGCATTTTGATGCAACTTTTATTATTGTAAGTAAAATGGATTATTGGATATAAAACTGTGATTTTTATTAGTTTTTTTTATAAAATTTTGCGGATTTTCTGTTAAATTCATCTGCAGTGCGTCCAAATCATTTGTCCATGTTACGTGCAAAGTGTCTTAAAAACAATACAGGAAAATGTGAGTGAGATGGAAATTCACCCCAACATTCGCAGCCCACCCTCTCTATCCTTCTTCACGACAGATATGCAAAATCGGGAACAATCACTTCACCAACTAGAAGAATGGGCATGCCCTAAGTGTGATAAATCGATTTGGAACAACGGCCCACATATACATATATTATATTAAGAAAAAATGTTGTCTTTGCGTCTTACAGTTTGGAATTTTGTGTGAAATTAAATGGCAACATACACTTTTTAGAATTTTTCAACTTAGTGTAAAATAATTACAAATCAGGGACTTAGCACACAAAACGGCTCTTGTTCTGTACAATTTCCAATCCGTTATTAACGAGTTGTTTTTGTGCATTTTAAATTAAAGGTAAAATGTATGCATTTGCCTAGCTTTAATTCCAATGTATGTAAATTCGTATTAGCCTTTATAGTAAATTCACATTCAACCTACCAACTATTTACGAAAAAAAGCCTTTGTGCAGAACTATAAATTAATTACCTACTGCTGGTGGAAACACAAAAAAAAAAGAAAAATAGCAAAATAATTTTCAGTTGGAATACTTGTTAGTATAACTCATTTGGGAAAGGATTGCCCCAATTTTAATTAACAACAATAAAAAAATTCTAACACTTCATACAAACAACAAAAGATGCGAAAATAAAAGAAAATGATGTGCTTTTAGTTTAATGTATTAAAAAAAGAGTTTCAGTGAGGAATAATTCAATTTTTACAAGAAAAACGTACCTATATCCTATATTTTAAAAAATCTTGTTTTGATTTTAATAATGTTTGCATAAAAGAAAGTGGAAAATTCGTTCTTCAATTGATATACGTATATAATATGCGAATATTTAACCCTGAAAGCACAAAACGTATAATATTGTTATATTAAAGGGCAAATGATAAATGACGCAAAAGTATACACGGGATATTGTGTCAGAATCAACGTGGATGATGTATGAGTTTTATTAGATACTTTTGTTATTACAAATTTTAATTGGATTAAAGAAAATTATAATGGAAGTTGTCATTTATTTCGTTAATTCCAATTCATTGGTTTCCTTTCTCGTTATAATTTGTATTATTATTAGAAATATCTTTTACGTTAAAATGTATATTAAAAAGTTTCCGACAAAGTTCGTGTATGCAAAACGTATTAAAAATTACTTAATTAAAACATTTAACTGAAAATATTTACAGTGAAACTTTTGCAAAGAAAATATTTCTGAATATAATGTTATGGGAAACTGTTTTCCATTTTCAATTTTCAACAATTAATTCATTATTAATGGCCACTTGTAGGAAAACGATGGAAAGCAGTTGAATGATTTTTTTTGTAAGTTAAAATAGAACAGTTTTAGTGCAAATTGGAAAACTGGAAACCATTCTATACTTTTATATTATTCATAAATTTTCAACTATCTGTCTGAAAATATCGCAAAGCGAGAGACATGAGATGACGACTACTTTGCGTCCAAAAATTTTTATGTGCACGAAAATTGTTACCTTTTTAATACGAAATGAAAATTGCCATTTTAAATATAAAACAGATGGAGAAATTGAGGCTGAAAATTTTAATTTTATAGAAATTGCTGTATTTTGTGTATGAACGTTGGTGAATTTTATACACACACACACACACACATTTATTATATAAAATTATAATATAATGATACATTGAGCAGAAACAGATGATACGGAATTACATTTCCATAGCTTTTATGAATATTCATCGTTTGACTCTCTCTCGGCTCGCAATAAGCATTCCACTGATGTAGTTTAAGGTCCATCTTCCACCAGAGTACTTGTTTTGTTCCTATATACATATACATATATATTTCTAAGTTCCTTTGTGTCCCCAGCGAACTTGCCTTCCTACGAAACAGCCAACTAATGTTACATTTATTATTATTACAGAGCTCCAGCAATAGCACGTTTAACTTTATAATTGATAACTATCTAGAGAATTTACAATAAGTACGAACGTATAAACATTTATATAATGTACTTTAGGACCATGATGCGAAAACTTGTAATTTTTTGCTTGTTCTGATTTTCTGTTTACTCTAATGAATAATAATTACTCCCTCTTGAGTATACTAATAAATACAAATTCCAAATTCATAACTACTCATTGTTGGACTAATTGATTCAGGAGGCGCAATTTTCCTTTTTCCTAAAACCCTCCACGAATAACAATTGTTGTATTGATGTTGCAGGAAGTTTCATATATACAGGGTGACTACCACATAAAGTAAAGCACAACAATAAATTTTTTAATTCAAATTTACGAAACGTTGCAATTTATTTTTCATAAATGTCAAACGAAATATTTTTCTTATGAAAATTTCAAAAGCGGGATCACACTGTATATAAAATTCTAAAATTTGTATATTGATGTTGAAGGAAGTGTCTTATATACAGGGTGGCTAGCAATTTTTCAGAAACCAAATCATAACAATATAAAGTTTTTAGTTGAAATTTTCGAAACACAACAAATTATCTTTTAGAAATTTCAAACGATATAGTTTTTCTTATAAAAATTCCAAGAGGAATCACACTGTACATAAAATACTAAAACTTTATTCCGCTGATCAATTCTTCGTTCCCACATTATCATCTTCATTATTATCTTATTTTCGTTCTTCTTCGTTGTTGTATAATACTCAATAATAATAAATGCCTAATTGAATTCTGATGAATGGAAATAAAATTACATTGTATTTGGAAGGGCTAAAGTTTCCCTACTTGAACATTTGTGCTCTGTTTAATACACAGACAGCTGTTAGTTTAAATTAGCTTAAGTTTAGGAAACAGAAATGTGTAATTCAATACAATATAGAAAGAGACTAGTACGATAGCACACAACTCGAAACTGTAATTCAAACTTATAACAATACTCTTAGAATCGGACAAGTTCCGTAACTTTATTAATATTATATATATATATGGAACTGATGCAACCGAAAATAATAAGATAAAGTTCAATAAATTAGTTACGTGCAATTAATAAAAATTGGAAAAAGAATGCCACACGCCTAATTGAATAATGCAAAATGATATAATTAACGTCATTCACAAATTACATTAAAATGTAGTGGCCATTTCGGCCATCATCTATTCAAATTTTCACCTTTCAATATCGGTAATGTGAAAATATAATTACGATTTATCAGAAATAATCATATGGACAATACACAACATGCAAAATGATGCTAAAAAGGATTAAGCATTTGAATATTTCGACTAGCAATTATTTATGTATTGAGCGTGATTTCTGACCATTATTCTAATTTGATATGAAGTTTGAAATTTGAAACGTTTATAGACATTTCAACCACCAATTTAATAACATGAATTCAAATGAATATAAATGCACGTGTCTATTATACAGAAATTTATTTTCGTTATTATTATAACAATAAATTTCGTATATTGAAGATATAATTTCAGTGTTTGTTCAATGATTACTAATATAAATCTCGCCCCTTTTTACAACAAATCAAATTAAATGATTTAATTCGATATGAGACAAAAGATTTCCCTCCACGCTCTATATATATAGTGTGTTAATATCAGCAATAAATATATAAGATAAGCGGAGGGAAAAATTGTCGGAAAACAGAGGTGACACTAATACGTTTATCTTTGTGTGAATGTGAGACAGACAAAAGCTGAACCAATTATTGTGGCACATTGTTCGTTCGAACAAGAACTTCTTCATCTCTCGTAGTTGTATATATACAAACCCAAATCTTATTTCTGCACCAGTACAAATTCCTTTTTCTTCACAAACACATACACATATATACCAACGATTCGGAACCAACCAGCAAAGTCCCACTGAAGTTTTATTCTCAAAAGAGCCATTTCATCAATGTAATCTGCTCACTGCACCTCATCTATTATAATGTCTTGTAACATACAGGATAATCTGTGAAAGTCACAGACAGACACTCACACACACACATACCTACACAGTTTGGTGGAATCCTCGGTATTGATAACTCTTCGGATGGGGGATTTTCGGTTATGTTTCTAATGAGAAGAAAGTTTTCTTGTAGTTATTCAACACCTCACTGATTCCACTGGTAAATTTAAGTTTGAATTAAAAAAAAATGTAAACAAAAGCAGTAAAAGTTTGTGGAAATTCGTAAATTAAATAAATTGAATGTTTGATAATTTATTATGTTAATATTTTTGTCACAAAGTCATATAGATGTAAATGAAGCAGAAATAGAAAATACATTTCACATGTTTTCCCTCTTCTATACTATATATTTTATTCTAGATCCAAAATCCTAGTCGTATTTGCGCTTTATCTATGTCCTATGATTCATTTCAAGTGAAATGTCAAACAAAGAAAACCACTTTATTTCAGTGTGATTTGAATAATAGCCTTATATGTATATATAAAAGTTTGTCCTTCAGAATATCCCTTTTTGCCTATTCATATAAACCATCAATTGCATAAAATCCAATTGTATAACTGGGAATTCTTTTGTATGTTATTGCAATCTAGAATATAGCACATTGTCAGTAGAAAAACAACATAGCATTTATTACATCAGATATATATATTGGAAATGGAAATGTTTGGGAAATTTAAAAATGAATTTTCATAAATTTTCTTCAAGACATATCCATAATCATTTTACCATATAGAGAGACTTTTGAAATACCTGTGTATAAATTAAAATGAATATCATTAAAATGTCACAAATATTCGTAAAGTAAATGAAACTGTTAAACTTTGTATATTTAAACTAAAATCCTCTTAATTAATAATAATATATCCTCCATAAATCCAGTTAGTTAATTTCATCTCATATAAAACATTTCATATATAATGGCGAGGTTGGAGAAAATGCATTAGACAATTTTTGGTGGTGTTTTTATTATTCGTTAACACGCCAAAGTCTTTATCAGTGTAAGGGATAAAATGATTCATGACTGGAAGTAATCAGATTGGCATCGAATTTATATATCGTGTATATATAGATGGCCTCCACCACCGCTGCTGCCGCCCCCTTACTCGCAGCACACAAAATTGGGAAAAGTATTAATTTTAGCAGCTGGTTTTAAAGCAAGTCCGGTCAATACAAACTTTGTTATTATAATACACAAAGTCTGGCTTCCGTCTTGAGGCCTCCTCCACCTCCTCCCTTGCCACCTCACGGTGTTTTCGTGCTCCATTAATGTGTATGAAATTTTAATAAATTGTAATTAATGAGTTTGGAAAAATTTTTAACAGGATACGCTTTACAACATTATAATGTAGTCTGCTATTTTAAAATTGATGTCCACGTTTTAATGCCATCCAGCATGTATATATACTCGTACATTAAAAATCATTGGAAAATCTGATATATATTCAAAACTTGTGAACTGTTAAATTGGATGTAATTTTCCGAGTTCACAGATTACATTAACCGTTTTACAACATGAACTTGATACAAAATTCTAACAACTATTATATGAAGATACTTTTCTTATTTGTGAATAAAATACAACTGTGTTCACATGCAGTTTTTGGTATTAAAGCTCGTATACTATACAGCGTGTTTGAAAACACATGGCAAATAATAATCGATTATCGAGAAATTTACTTTCGAAGTGAGTCTTTTTAAAACCCTTCTTTTACAAAACAAGGTTTTACGTTTTTGTCCTATTTTAGTAACTGAAAAAGCTCAAGTTTTATGATTTATTGAACATTGATTCCATTCAAATTACACTCAAAATAACTTGTAATTATGTACAAAACTTCACTTAGTGATCTTTAATGGTTTTAACGATATTAAATAAACAAGAAACGCTCATTTAAAAACGTTTCAGTATTATTTTTATCATTTCCACTCAGTGTATAAACATTAAACGTATTTCCCCATATTAAAACATCAGTAACGAAATGTAAATAACGTGATATAATTATACAAATTAAATATTGTCGCATGGCTGATAAAAATCTGTTCCACCGTATAGCCAGTATGTAAAATTTATGAACCCAAAAAATTGGTTCCTCTATTTTTAGATAACAAAGCTAGTTGAATACACATTATACATATATTTAACTAAGAATTTCCATAAATTTTCTAATTACAATCTTAATTAACTGGTCGAAGGTACATATATATGGAGTAGCTCGGGAATGTCTTTCTGGCAAAATACAGTATTCAACATATAACTAACATGAATTAGAAACATAAATTAACAATCAGATTATTCGGCATACAATTTCTATGTGTAAATGCAAGTATAATAGTAGTAGTAACAAGGCAAGTTATATTATATCTAGTGAAAATTCACGGTTCAACCTTTGTTTAACATATACCCGGTACCTACTTCCATTATCTTACTATTTCCGTCAAGAAGGGTTTCTCTAATACAACAACCGCCAGACCACCACCTTCGCCACCACCACCAGCCAACCTCCTTCACTGACTGCCACTCTTATATAGTGTATGAAGCACGATATATACACTACAAAGTCCTTGATTAATGTGTCTGCTATATTATAATAACTGTTTAATAAAGGTACGAGCTGAGAAAATTATGAGAAACAAAAAGCTTATACCCTTTCTCTGTAAAGTTCTTAATGAAGACTATTAATAATAATTGAAGTGAAGGTATTTTGTAAAAAAACATTGTTTAAACACGAGTTTTCATTTGTTACAGGCTATTTTTGGCACATTACTGACATCCACTTCGATGTGCCCCATTCGAAACATCATAACAACGACAATAGAAAAGGTAAGTCTAAGTAGCAGAATTTGTCCAACTTTTCTAAATGGGTCTTTTATTTAAAATAATGCACAAGTTAAAAGGTTGATTATCTGCTCTTTTGAAAATCGACTTTTCGTATGATTTTTTTCCATTCAATCTGTCTGTGTGGGCAATATAGAAAGCTTTTAACTTCACAGTTTAAGTAATATGTCCATTAAAGAAACCATTATTACTCTTTTATTTCTACAGTCTTATATATAAGCCGTTAAATGCGTTTTATATGTGCCATGTTGAAAGGTATTATTCAAAGAAGAAAAAAATAAACGACCATCTTGTTGCGTTTACAAAATAATTCCCATGATATTTTAATTGAATTCAATCATTAAACTTTAACATCAATAACTTGTTATTCATTTATGGTGGAGTCCTATAAATGTCAATAGTATGTTTGGTCGTTTTAGAATTAATTTGTGAAAATTGTAAACCAACATCGCCGGCTGCTTGGTCTTCACTTTATACATTAAAGGCCTTTCCGTTTGCAGTTTATGTAAGCAAGCAACAACCCCTCTAGTTTACTCAATGACATTAATTATAACTTATCAGAATCTCAGCAGTTTGCAAGTTATTTAACTGACCGAAACCTCCTGCACATTTTGCCGTCTCTCTCTGTCTCTGTATGTTTCTCTTTAACGAAAACTAAAACGGAAATTGAATGGTACTTCCTGGCAATAGTGAATGTCTTTCTTGCCCAAAGGGATAAATTTATGGGTGTGTTTACTTCAAACGCAAAATTTCCTTATTGAATAATAATATTTAACTAACAATAAATGTATAGATACATATAGTTAGTCTGTTAGTTGTAGATTTATTGAGTTACGAATATGTAGTGAAATAAAAGCAAATAGAATAAGTACATGTTAAAAACAAGCCATTACTTACACAAATTGGTCGTAAAGCACATACAAAATATAAATGATACTTTGTGTAAAATAAATTGAACATGATCTATTTGAATATTTACATTTGCAGTCAAATTAATTTAATGTGAAATGTAAATTTATAAAACGGAACAAAGGCTTGTTCAAATCTAGAAAATTTAATTAGAGTTTTAAAAGTTACGCGAAAGAACGTACCGTAAATGTAAATGTAAAAATTTAAATATTTGCTATTTGTTTATGTGTTTCTTTAGCTAAAATGAACTTTGCAAATAAATGTACAATAAAATTTCTAAAAACAACAAAGTGTTTTGGTTAGTTTTATACGAGTAGATATACATATACCTACTAGTACTAAATCAGCAAATGAATCTATTATCACAATTTTATTCAAATACAAAAAAGCTCTGTAGCTATTTTAGTGAAATTATTATCTTATAAGCCTAAAGCTTGCTGTTATTTCAATGCAACATTAAACAAACATTTTAAATATGTAATATATATAACACAGCTTCATTCACATATGCGAAATTTCTCTCGTCTAATAATGATAATCAAACAATGTAACAATTTCTGCAATTATGCAAGCGAATTATATAAGGATATCATTAGCAGGAAATTAGAACACATTCTATAACTAATTAAGATGTAAAGCTCTAATGCCAATTACACGGGTTAATTAATACATAAACATGCTTGTTGTCTAAATAAATCAAAAATGTTAACAATTAATTTTACAATATTGTCAATCTTCCTTTCAAACGAAATGCCTCAAAATGATCAGAAATTAGGTCAATCAAAGCTTGTAAAGCTCGATTTTGTAATGTAATTTGACATTTATACCTAATATGTATCTACGAATATATATACCATATGTAGCTATTATGGAAAAATAATCGAAATGGAAACAAATAAAACAAATTGGTGTATATGTTATTGAACAAGAAAATTGTGTATATGTGATACTATTTATTTTTTTCTTCATTCTGTATTTTAGAGGCTCAATTTTTTTCTCTACGACTGTTTTGATATGTATTTTTTTATCGTATTGCCTATATGTATATTTATTATATAGGAATATATCCGTTTGCTTATGGAAAACATTTTTCTTTATTGTCTTGTAAAAAAACAGGAAAAAAAGTAATATAATAGAAAAGAAAAGTTATTAACGTTTATACGAAAAACAACAATGTAATTTACATATGTATACATAATAGTGAAATATTTAAACAACTATAGTTATAATTTATTAATTCAAAATTTGTATAATCACTTTAATATTTAAACTGCATTAAAATGAATTTAATTAATATTATATTTGTTATAATATAATTAATGTTAAATAATTAAATTTTCGTTTGAAAACAGCAATGTTTTCATTTATAATTTTGTGCAACGAAATCTTTATTCAATTAACATAAATTGACATATAATTGGTTGTGTTGGGAATTTGTTACATTATAAATGCAGTTGAGATGCAAATCTCTTGATAACTGTGTATATACCCTCTTAAATGAGGCAGCAAGATAGTAAAAGGCAGCGAATCAACTTCTTCTTCAACACCCCTCAGAGTTTACTTAACTATTGCAATCAGTGGCTATAGTTTTAAGTCCCTCAGGCCCAGAAACCATTTTATTTGTTATCTCTATAAGTGGAGATTATGTAGAAAAGAGTTTGTTTTTAGTTTGTACAACTAGGGTTACTGAAAAAAAAAGAAAAAAGAAATACATAAAAGAATCAGATAGGATGGAATTCATTTGAAGTGTTTTCAACGTTAAAACCACCACACCAACAATACTTTAGGAAATTTATTACTGAATAAGAGATCAATTAAGGGGGACATTGTAAAGATTTGTCGGTTTCAAGGAAATTTTGCGCAATTATAAAGCCAGAACTATTTTTTACGTACTTTATTTAATTAAAATTTAGAAATTTCAAACACAGTATTAGATGATTTTTTTTACATTTTCTAAAAAAATTGTGAAACTGGGGCCATTTAGTATTGTACTGTTTCAGTTTCAAACCTAATTACATTGTTGAAGATTAATAGCATTTCGTGAAGAAATCATCAATATCTTCAATAATGTTTCGTTGTAATGTTTTTCTTTATATATCGTCCACTTCTTGAAGGTGAATTCCTTCCTTCAATTGTAAAACAAACACGGTTTGTTTATCTTCCATTTAGTTGTTCGTGTAACGAAATTAGATGATTGTTGAAAATGGCATTTAACTAAGCTCCATACAAGTTTTTGTACATGTGTATTGATTCAATTAAAAGTTTTTTTTTGTATTTTCGAAAAATATATCAAACACAACGAGAGTATTCTATAGTGTTTTAAATTAAGTTAAAATGTGTAATTTTTATTTGTTGGTAAAATGAGGTTTAACTTTTATTCAAATTAAACCGAATTTCTATTTGAAAAATTAATTACACATACACGAAATTCGACTAAAAGTAAATAAACTCTCTAAACGAATTATTTACTCTTTGTGTTTGGATTTGTGTGAGAAAATGTACGTGTAAAATAAAATGAATCGCACACATACATGGCACTGAGTTGTCGAGTAATAATTAGAATTAGTTGTGGATCTGTCGAAAGCACTTTACCAAGTCCCTTTTACACACAATCTGGAATGTAGATGTGAAATTGGAACTGTAAGGGCTTCAGGAACTCATCACGCGTAAAGACAATGAATTTTCAGCCAACACTCGTCTAAATTCTAAAATATATATGAAAGATCGAGATTTGCGCTTTTTTCATGTAATGGAAAACTTCATTTTCTCATTGTATCAATATACCTACATACAATATTGAATTATTAGAAAATTTTGTTGAAATTTTAATTCAAATCGTGACTATTTATATTTTCAATCAATAAAAATAATATACTACCCATTTTCAATCAGTCAATGTCGAAATGTTATTTGTCTCTTTACAAATTCAGATTAAATCTCAATGTAATCTATTATTATATTTCTCGTTTAAAACAGAATTCGCTGTATATGTATATGAAAAATAAAATATATATCATGATAATCCAAAAGTAATGTTTAATATCAAGAGGAAATGAGGTACATGAAAACATAAAATCAATCTTATATGTTCGTTTTAATTTAAATAGTACGGTATTTGTTTTATATTATATGATTCTGTCTTTATTTTTCCAGAATTTCAATCAAATTTTAATATGTACTGTAAAATAAAATAAAAAAAAAAACGTGTATAAAGATTTAAATTTTATGTCTCAGCTGTTGCCTCAGGCTGTATAATGAGGTATTTATATTAAATAATTCAAACTTCCATCTACATTTATAAATATTAGATTTTTCTAATATATTAGCCAAACTGATATCGAAATTTTTAATTTCCAAGAAAAAACGAACATTAATTTTAAAATTAGATCTCATATATGAGAAGTAAGTTCTCGAAAATGTATGAATAATTGATTGGATCCCTTTAATATTATTTGCAGGTTGTTGGCGACATGAGTACGACGGTGGATTGGTATCGCGGTCTCAAAGAAGGCCCTTGGGTCGTTATGGAGATTACAGTTGTGATGCCACTTGGGAACTTATAGAGTCTGCAGCAAGTACGATGATGTCTCGTCAAATTGACAATGTGGAATTTGTATTATGGACCGGGTAAGTTCACTTACATTTTCCATATTTTCGTTCCCTATTTATTATTCTATATGATAAAAATTCAATCAATATTGCTACAATTTTAATAACATATGTATATGACTGATTTGTACATATATATTCGTATATTGCGTTAATGTTTAAACAAGTACATATTTTATTTTTAATTAATTCTGTTTGTAACTAGATATATAACATTTGTTTGATTTGATTGCCATTTTTCCTTTATTTGTAATATTAATTAATTTTCAAATTTTAATTATGGATACATATTATTAATAAAAGTTATTTTGCTGTTAGTTTATTTTAAATGCCAATAGAATTAAAAACATTTCATTATTGATTCGATTTACGCTTGACAAAATAATATTTAAGTAGATTATTGTTTGTATTTAACGTTATTATTATATAAACAGTTTACATTTTTGAGGCACAATTGTGTAAATAATTAATAATTAGATATACATTGCAAATGCATTTGTAATCCATTTTAAATTGGACGTCATTTTGGCTCAAGACTAAAAGTCTAGTTAAATAATAATCGTTCCAAGCATGTCCATCAAACGTGAATTTACATTCGTGTCATTGATAATTTAGTTCAATTATCCAAGAACAATATGTTCCATTCTATACAGATTACGAATATGTCCATTTTTCGTTATGCATCCGTCGTACAAATTTGAATTTTAACAGTTTATGTTTTATTACACTGTTAAATTTTCAAAACTAACAAACCACACAGACTAAACCATTAAAACTGTGATAAATAATTGGTAGGTAAAATACATAATTTCAGTCATTATTGACTTTGTCCGTTATTTTGTATGAATTTTTGAAGCATTTTTCATATTCTTTAACATCATTACATGCTGGATAAATTGATTTATGGAATAACTGTATTTAAACACGTAAATCACGTATTATTATACTATGTGAAAAAAATTGTGGTAGGATATTATGTCCAGCACGTTTACGTTCTATATATTGTGTTGCATGCATGGCAAAAAAATAAGAACTTGACAGTTTGGAAAATAAAATAAAAAATATATATTATAAAATACAAAATACATGTAGTTAGAGTAAAGGAACAGGCGACAAAGTTTTCATATATTTATACTATAACGTACAAAGATTATGTTTGTATTGATTCGTTTTCCCATAAAATTTATACAACCACAGTGTATGTCACAAATTTATGGCAATGAATTCAAATTGAATTGGTTTACCTGAAGAATAATAAATTCAACGATTTTTTCTGAAAAACTTTTCACTTTACGTATTTATTTTCAGCTTAAAAATTTCATCACATTAAATATCGTCCGTTTCTTTAATCAGATAAAAATTCGTTATTTATTCATTCATAAATTTGTGATCATATATGACTGTAAATAATTCATTAGAAAATAGAAAAATATCCTAGCATAGGATGTCATAAAACGTTTTTCAAATGTAAAATATGTCTGGAATAAATATTTTTTAAAAATACATACGTATTTTATTGTTTTGCCCTTATTTTGGTACAGTTTTTTCGTTTTAATAAAAAGAAACTATAATGTACGCGGAAGTTAAACACTCTAATGAAAAATGCAGTAAGAACGTAATAAAATAGTGACAATTTAAGTGGTGTAGCAATAAATATTTATTATTGCCTTGGAAAACTATCTGTGAAAAATAAAAGCACAAGAGAGAGTCTGAAGATCATAAATTGTGAAGTGAATAAGACGGCACCAAAACGCACGCTATTCTCTCTGTTTTACAATGTCTGATGATGATGGGGTTGGTGGTTGGTGGTGGGTTTTTGACACCGAAAACTCATACTGTGTGCCGCATGGGATGGTTTCATGCACATTTCCCACAAAGAAGAAGAGAAATTTTTCGTTATACGACTGCATTGTGGTCAGTCGTAAAGTTTCTTTTTTTTACACAAATTTATTTTGAAAATGAGCCAATAAAATTGCAGAAGAAAAAGAAAATGCAGTGTGAGTTAGGATGTCTTTTATTAGCAAAAATTTAAATCTACAAATATAAATTTTATACATTGATCCGAATTATACATGAAAATATCCCCAAATACCAACCAAATCACATTTTCCTAACTGATTGGAAGTGGTTTTCGGTTTTGTAATTTCAACCATAAATTGTGTTCTGTGGCAAAATAATCGCAACGCTTCGTATCCCAACACTTCATTGTAAAATTAGTTTAATTACAACATTGTGAATTTTTCTATTAAAATACATTTGAAATGTTTTCAAACTATACACGTGAGGTATCTCTTCTATATACAAAAATATTCAAAATGAATCCATTTAGTTAATTTATTTTCTAAAATGTACTCCTATTTTATATCAAAATACATTCAATCCTACTGAACAAATTTAATTAAAGTGAAACATGTGTTTTCGAACATTGGACAATTATTTCATTCGGAACACATCCAAACGAAATTTTTATTTATAAAAAACGAACGCACAAACGTACAAGTCCTACTTACATGCTGAATTTTAATATGTTTTGTAAAGTAAATGAGCTTAAATTTGTAGTACATCATTAATAAATAATTTTGTTAAAGTAATTTACGTTAAGATTTCCTTCAGAACGAATTTATGGAGCTTTCTACCAACCACTAAGACTAACTTATATATACAACGCCGTAAAGTATTATGTATTATATATGTATATAATCCACACAAATGAAATTTATGTACCGGTAAAGAAAATCTTGTCTTAATTACTATATTATATTTAAATCTCATAAAACGTTTGAATACACACACTTAAAATTACATAAATTTCTGTTTTTCCATCTTGGATTATTTATTATTTCATATTAAAAAGATTTCTTGGCGAACTTAGCTTGTACAATGTTCTCAGCGATGTGTAAATGGGACTTTATTGAACAATGAAACTATTAAAAGTTAAAAATAGTAACCCCCTAAAAGGTCTATCAAATGAATTTCTTGTTTCTGGATCAGTGTGTCCACTCAATACATAGATAATCAACTTGTAGACCTAATCAATAAACTATAAAAGGCCACCAACATATATTCTGGAATCATCTAGTAAATGCCGACGAAATAAATCATACGTCAATTCAAATAAAAATATGTATTTTATTCGAAAATTTAATAAATAGTAATCAAAAGACGTATAAAGGAGTTTATTGTGTGCATGATTGAAAATCTTATAAGCTAGCGAGATCAATGGATGTAAAAAGTCAATTTTCATTTGAATCATTTGAATGTAATAAAGGTCTCTCTCTAATACGAGCACTCTATAATACCAGTTTACCAGTGATTTGGAAATGAAATGTTTTTCTCTGACGAAAAACTTTTAAAGCATTATTTTTTCCATGTGCAAACAACTGAATATAGGTATTTATTACAATAAACAGTCTCTAGAATATATTTACAAAATAACTAAATGGAAATTTTTATTTTTCCACATCGCCTGGTTTAATTTGTAATGTATGTGTTATAATTAAAAAATAACGTAACCAAAATAGAATGATTTTTAATTTTGTACATCTTTCAACAAAAATATAAATACTAAATATACATTCAATGTGGTGTAAAAATTACTTTACCAGAGAAAAAAATAATCCACATAACTAAGGTAAAATTTAATACGCGGAAAAAGAAAAAGTTTAAACGCCACCATGAATTTTACATAGTCCCAATTAAATTAGAAAAGCGTATAGTAGAGGACGTGCTTTTCGCCCCACACTCACACACACACAGCCCTATATGGCACTAATTGCATTGAATATTAATTTAATTCTTGTGTCCTAGATGTATATACCTATATTAAGAATATAATATAATAGACCTTCAAATTAAAATCAATACAATAACAAATTGCTTTAAAGCAATTCTTGACGGAAATCAATTTATTAGAAAACTTGTTAAAGTCATTTGATGGCCACGTCTTCAGATAAATTCGTGATGGGGTTATGGTGAAGGTTGATGGAAAATCAGTCAATTGTGTGATGTAGGGTCATGTAGGACAAGACACTAGAAGATCTAACAAACATCATACATATACATTGATACACATTTGATAAATAAATAGAAACTGTGTCAGAAACTAGATCGATTTTTATTTACAAATAAAAGTGTACGCCAAAAATCAGTTTTTTTTTGTTTATAATAGAATGTGCGTCCAAAACTAGACCGGTGTCTGTTTACAAATAAAAACTGTGTCAGAAACCAGATCAGTTTTTATTCTATAAATAGACATTTAATAGACAGAATAACACATTTGTGGGCAACGAAGCTGGTGTTGATGAGATTTTACGGAACAACAAATATAGCAACAGCATCGGTGATGGTGTGTATGATGATGATGATGGCGTGCAGCATGAAACTTTCCTCTATATTAATTTCAGCAAACAGTTTCGTGTTTATCCCGCTTATACATTATTTAAATGGAACTTTTGCGAAAAAGGAAAAAAATTATAATATATTCTTGCGATTGTCACATATTTAGAGACTTAAAATATATAACGACGAATATTTGAAATAGTTGAAAATGTTCTTGAAAACCCACTGGAACATTTTACAGGGCTTTAAACGTTGTACTTCAAAGTTTTGAAGTGAAAGACATAAGTTGACTGGGTTGTGCTTTGGTGGTGGGCTCCTGCTGCTGTCTACCAACTGTTAAATCACATTCCAAGTTATGCGATTACGTTCCTAATAAAAGTTCCGTCCCTGTTCAAGAATGGTTAAAGTGACGAGAATTCCGGTCACATCTGCACCATCAATAATCAATACCATTCTGCAGTCCTGTATAATGAATTTTTTAATGTTACTCTCTTATATTTTTTTTTGGTATGGCCCCAGCAAATGGGTTCCTGCTTTATTACTATTCAATCAATTTTTTTTGTGCGTGTCGAAACCTTACAGAACAAGGCGTGAAAAAAGATGTGACAGGGATTTCGGTTTTGCTTGGAAAAAAAATTGTGCTTAATTTACATTGAAGAGTACAGTGTCATGTTAAATGTACGTGAAGAAAATTGTGATTTTGATATGCATTTAAAATTTTACATAAAATGAATGTATAGGTACGGTAGTTGAAATTTTAATAATAATAAAATATTGCTCGTATAGTTGATGCATTAATTTAAAATTTTAAAGTTTAACTAATAAATTGGCGGATATACTATAAAATAATGGTATAATCAAATCAAACTATATATACTTTGTTTCTATAACATTTGTAATAAGTTTGTCAAACTACATTATTTTCAACTTTGAATTCACCCATAATTTCCAATTTTCCATAAAACAGATTAATGAGAACAGTTGTAAAGGGAATAAATGAAATTTTGTAAGTATGAATCCAACAACAGAACAAAATGTTAATCATAAAAATCTCCATTTTCCATTTTCTAAATGGTTTTATTAAAAAATATGCTAATAAAGGAACTGTTTTTAATTACAACTTTATAAAAAGCCATTTTTCCAATTTTCACCAAAACAAATTAACTTCAATTAGACTAATTTAGTTAAAAACTAAAGTTAATTTGTACATGTTTGAATTTTTATCAAATATTTTGTTGTACTTTCTTGTAGAATAATCATAAAATGCAAATTAACAAATCGTTAAATATACCTAATTCTTCCTTATCCTTAGTAATGAATAAATATGTGTAGGAAATGTAAACCATTTTACATGCGAAATATAGTAATTAGTACTTTTAAAATGTAAATTTTGGACAAATACCATGAAATGCCAGAAATGTACTATATGCAAATGAGCATTAAATGCCAGACTAGCATGTTAAAGGCAGGTCAGACGGCATGATATCCTACTATTATATAAAATAGACCAATAGAGGATGCATTTCACATATACTACATACATGTACTTTCAGTTATACGTACATTCTTGATGGCGTGTAATGTACTCGTACATTTTATAGCAAAATCAGAACGATATTCGTTATAATTGTTATTGGGCTTTAATAAAATTCGTTTCAACACAACATCCAATATCTAAATACATGGTTAGTAGCTTTTGTTAAACGTTAAATTAAAGCTAAATGAAATGTGAACTCAATGTACAAGAAAAGAGAAAGAGGATGCAGGACGGAAAGCTGAATTTACAATTTGTATGTGCATTTGAGACTTGAGGAAAAGTTTACCACATGCAAAACTTTAGACGTTTCAAATAAAAAGAAATCAGAGCTAATACTATTTTCCACATACGATAGCAGCATGTTAATAACTTGTTTCATTGACACTATTTTAAGCATGTTTCATGAACTACTTTTCTAAAAAAAATCTCGTCTTGGTTTGTGATTTTGTTTCACAAGAAATAAATTATTATCAGTTGTATAATTTTTGACTCATTTTTAATAATCTCGTGACGACGAAAAATCCTATAAAAATTCTCTTTCTAGTAACCCAGAGTATGATTATATCAAAATTATAATACATTTCCCCACGAAAATAATTTCGTGTAATTTTTCTTGACGACACACACATCGTGTCTGAAGATTGGATAAAATTTCCACAAATAAAACATACTCCCAACAAAGTGCTTATCGTCCAACTAGACAGCTTATCAAGATCAATAGTCAGCACATGATATATTATAGTACAAAAGGTTGAAAATAAACGTCAAACAGAATTTTTCCAACATATAAAACCTGGTTCTCTGTATGGGTAGTTTGAATATGATGATGTCTTTACACTAACACACCTAAACAGCACATTACAACCTAATACCATGGAATATATGCAGAAAATCCATCTATATACTACTACACTGTTGTTGGTAAGCAAAAAAAGATATAGCTGAAAGGCGAGTGTGTAGAATAATAGATTGAATATTTGCCAAGGATAGTTTATACCCTGGAGACTGACAGGAAGACGTGATGACCGTCCGTGGAACGGATTTCATCACTGTTGGTGGTGAAACGAGGTACATACATACACATATATATATTTGAAGGCTTCATTCTATCAGACTTCTTCAAGATTCAAAAGTTGAAATGTCTGTCCAGAAGACGGACGGACGGACGGACGGATGGATGGATGGACGGTGTTTGATTTCATTACCAACCTGGAGGCGACGTTAGCATCTGAACTCTTCACGAATAATAATGGTCTCTCTGGCTTGGAGAGAGAATCAAATTGGAATGTCTTTGTAGTCAAGAAGTTATACTATATATATATATATATAAGAAAGTTATATTGAATTTGTTAAGATGGTGGAAATGTTCTCTGACTGGAAATGAAATAGAAGAAAAAATTTTTTTGATAAACGAATCAAAAACAGAACGTTTATTTGAAGGTAAATGAAATGGATCAGGAATCGCAACTTGACAATTTAATTAATTTGACCAAGTCTTCTAATGTAGTTTGTCTTTATATATAGATTTTTTTCATGGAAAGAATAGAAAAAAAAAAACAAAGATATAAACTGTTTTCTGTCATGTTAAACCCATTTCAGTCCATCGCAAAACAGTTAAAAAATGTATAACGGAACAGACTAAATATTCGAGACAACAATTTCCGTTCGACTAACACGACATTGTAATAATTAATTATATTTTTTCTTCGTCCTCTTGTCGCGCCGATAAGAACGTAAGCAGAAGAACGGAACAATATTTTTAAGCATAGCAGAGAGAAAAGTAAATTGTCTTGTAGATTGACAAGATAATAGCATCACGAAAAGTTCCAAACACAATAAGTATAGAAGAAGAGAAGGGAAAAAATTGCTGTCACAAATAACTTTTACTCAGTAGGTGTCAGTTACATTATCAATCAGTCAAATATTTACAATGGCACAACTGTAGTGCGAAAATTTCACCACATTGAACTCGTTAATATCCCCATTCCGATTTTTTTTAAAGTTTCGAGTCTTTAATGCAACTTTGATTAGTAACGCAACAAAATGAGCTTGGAAGGTTTTATTATTTATTTACATTAGCCACAGAATGCGATTACAGCCCTTGACTTAATCTGACATTTACTTGAATTGAATATAAAACACACAAACAACTTTTTGCTAGTGTTGTTTGGTGTTTTTTTTTCATGTTGTCTTGTTGTTGTTGCAGAGATGCACTGTCACATACAGCTAGACGAGAAGTCGCTGAAAAACGTCAGCTAGTAATACTTCAAAATATAACCGACTTGCTGTTAAGGACATTCAATTCGCAGTTTGTCTTCCCGGCATTGGGACACGATGATCCGAATTCAAGACAAGAATTGGGACAAATGTGGGCCCGTTGGCTACCAACTGATTCGATGACAACATTTGAAACAGGTAAGAGCATGATTAAAATTCTGTTGTCGAAATATAATTCGTGTTTTATAATAAACGTAAAATTAATACATCGTAAAATGTTTACTGAATACAGATGTAAAATTTTGTAATTTATTTACGTTATAAGAAAATTCATCGATACAAAACATATATAGTACATGATAAAATTTATCGTCATAATAAAAATGAAACTCATTCTAATTTGGAAATGCGTAAACGGCATTTATATGGGTTGTAGTTTAAAGGCGTACACATAAATGGTAGTACTAGTACTCATATTATTTATTTCGAAATGTATGAAAGATATAATACTTCGCTTTTATGACGGACGCAATAAATCCAACGATGAAATACTAACGTCAGAATATTATTTAAATTTATTTTTGCATATTGCATTCAATTTTACGTTGACTTTTACTACCATTGTACATATATACATATATATTTATAACAAAAAATATTTAATACAATATATATGAAAAATGCCTTTTTCACACATATAAACATGTGTACAAATTTAAAATTTGATTAAATTTATTTGCAAATGATTTTTGTTTAATTTAGTTCATAGAATAATAACATTTATCATCAGGAGTCTATATATAATAAAATTATAATTGGAAAATGAAATTACAGACTGAAATGGCTTGAAAACGATGTTAAATGTAGGTGCTAGCTTATTGTAAGTAATTAAAATAGATGCTAAATGTGCCATTAGTGTTATTATTACTATTATCTTCGATTTCATCATAAGGAAAGTTCATTAAAAATAGTCAAATTGGAACTAATTCCAAAATTCATTTTAAATATACTTCATTTAGACCTTTTCTCATTTTCTATAATGCCATATTAAGTTCGCGTCGCAAATTGTAGAAAACTATTATGTAAAACTTGGAAAACTAATTTACATTTAATTTTTCGATGAATATTTTGAAACAACCTCTTTCCATTTCATTAATTTCTACGTGAAAATTTGGATCATACATAAAAGAACATTAAATAAAAGCAAAATGTATATTCTCATGGCTAAGGGGCAGATAGAATAGAACTTAATTTCATAAACTCCAAAACGAGAATCAATCAATCATATACAAGATTGATGAAGTTTATACCAAACTATTATGAATATATTAATATAATGAGTTTTGTCAATTCAATATTGAATTAATCGTCAGAAAAGCACTTAAGATGATGTGCATTCGTGTTTTTTTGTGTGTGATGTGAACTTTTTTATAGAACATAAAACGAACAGAAAAAAATGACAAAACAAGTTTCTATTTTTACTAAGTTTATATTGTGTCTTGTACATTTTACGTATATACCCTTGATTCGTGTAGAATGAAATTGAATTAAAAAAGTACAGAGAGGCAAAAAAACTGAAATACGTTCTTCCATTTGCAAATAAATTACTTAGTGTAGAACCATTTGAAAGAAGTGGCTAAAAAATATGCCAATTTACATTTTATTTCTCACTAGTAAAAAGTTGTAATTTTTTCCAATTGTATCCGGCACTGTTTTTTGAGTGCTTTCAACTTATCTTAAATTAAAAATAAATTTTCTTTTGTATTTTTATAACAATTCCATTTTGGACATATAGATTAAATTGTAACCAATTGTCAAATATATCTTTCAATTGATGTTTCACAATGATAGAATTGAATACTTTCGATTAATTCAAAACATTTTGTAAAAAAGTAGCGTGTTCTTATATGGCTTTTCACCCTGCTGTGAAAACACAGACAGCCAAATATATAATTCATGTTTTGTACATATACTTTGTTGTATAGTCGATTACATTTCACTTCGTAGTTCGTATCACATTTGCATAAAGTTATTTTTGTATAATGCTAAGGGAGATTATGTGGAATTTTCATCAAAATTGAAATTGTATCCAGCCGATTGATTGGAAAACTGTTAACATCGCACAAATTGGCAAAGCATATTAAAATTGGCTTATATTTTAATTACATTTCATGTTGCAATGCATCCTAAAATGATTCTATATGAACTGCAACAATTATTATGCTAAATAAATACCTATATATGTATATGTATATGTAAATATTCCATGATGTTATTTATACACGTACATCAAGTAAATAATAAAGTTTACATTTTAAACATTTTTAATTTAATATATGTATACAAAATTAAAAATTAATAGTAATGCTTCATTTAATTCTAAATTAAATTGCGTACGGTTAAAATAAATAAGTATATACGAGTATATTATTGGTTTATCAAATTTTCAACAATACTTTACTAATTTTGTATACAGGAATTTAATTAAAATATTAGTATAGGAAATGTCGATGCTCAATTAAAAGCTTTTTATTATATTATTAGTTAAAAAGAGTTTGAAAGGTCTTTATATTTTTAGTACAAATAAATATATGTACCCTGTCATAAATGTGGAAAGGCTTCATATGAAAATATTTTCGAATAAATACGATATAATATTACAATACAAACGTATTTTCCCAAAAGTGTAAAATGAGAAGTTTACAAAATACTCAAAAATAAACAACGTACTTTCGACTCCTAAAAAGTTCTTTAATGATAATAAAGGTTTGATAAACGACTTTATTTACAAGAAATTTAATAGCAACTATTTTTGCTGAAGAAAAAAATCAGAAAATTTCTTTAAAACTCCTAAAATTTTCCTACAATGTAAGTTCCAGAAGAAAATCATTTGGAAAATATAAATATTTTAGTAAAACCATCACATTTTATGTTATACGTTATGATTTTTTTTCACATCATAAAATTTCTGTCACCTTCTACCATCAATTATGATTTGTCATGAAAATTTTATTCGTACAAAGTAAACGAGTCGAAATATTTATTTCAACATCGTATAACATATATAAAGAGAAGAGAAAAAAATAAAGGTATTTTGGGCACTACACATTCCGTTTGTAGAAAAGTTGTCGACATTCGTTGAGTCACCTCTATCGAAATGTTTATGATGTGTCAATGGATGTGCCCAGCCATCCCTTGGGAGTGTTAGTGTTGTGCCCAAAGGACATCCTGTAAATTGGAGCACGGCTACTATACTTGTGTCCCATATACTGATCACAAAACTAGCCTGTCCAGCAGATTTTTATACGCAAACATATACGAAAATGTCACATTTTCCTTTCAACACATTTTGATATGTACATGTATATGTTGTGGTGGGAAATTCTGGTTTTATATATATTTTTCAACCGCCAAAATTCGATTTTTCACCAACATTAATACACATTGGTATGTCGAATAATATTACATCGGTTATAAATATTGTATTTTTAATCTGGAAAATACGCGAAGGAGTTGTTTTACCATGAGTAATTCCCCAGATGACTTTTGCATTTAAATATGAACGTTTTTACATTTATTAGGGAAATGTAGAGTTGTTCCAAGGTACGTAGAGTATTATAAAATGAGATTGTTTTCCCTAAAAAAAAAAAACTAAATGGCATTTCAAACAACTTATATTCACGCACATATAAAAACTTTTGTAAAACTTTGAATAATATGCTGGAAACAATGTGAATTAAATTGGTACTAATTTGTCGACTGCGCCATGTAACAAAATTCCTACAAGATAAATGTTTTGTACATAAAATAACAATACATGATGGCAATTGTCATAATATTATGGCAACACTCATATGTCAGGATTATTCTTTCATAAACAACTGTGTCTGATCCGCTACGCTATTCATCAAGGCTGGAAGTTGGGGGTAGAAAAGCACACAACAAAGTGACAACCACCCCCCAGGTTGGAGCGTAAAAGTAGGGCTTACTATTACAGCAGAGGTCATTCCTATTTTTACACAACTTGTTTGTGTTTTCGAATATTTCACTTTTATATACACTTTTTCCATTTTTGTTTGTTTCAAAACAATGGAAGATTAGTTAAAAATTGTTTTATGCTTTATTTAGTGCGTTTTTACTTTATTATAATCGTTAAATTATAACTAAAGTCATTATTTTCCGTTCTAATTAAACTGATTTTCATATTTGGAAAATTCAGCCTGAAGCCCGTGTTTATACGGATTAAAATGAAAATAGTATTCGTGAAACTAACTTTCAATTTAAACTTTACCAATATCGAAATTTTAAATTGAAATTTCAAACGCTCATACGTCAATATTGTAAGTTTACTGGTGCAGGTAAATTTTGGATGGATTTTTATCATGTTTCAGGAGCTTTTATACACTAAATAACAAATAATAAATTTCAGTCGTAAAACAATACTACTTACTTTTAACTTTTTTACGTTTATACATTATACAGAAACATCCCTCTAGCTAATAAGAATAGTATTATAAAATTTTTATAAATTAGTCTTACAATATCGATTTTTGTATTGTTTCAGGCGGATATTACATAATTGAAAGGAAAATGCTCAAATTACAAATAGTTGTACTCAATACAAATTTAATGAGAAGAAGTGAAAATGATGAAGACGCTGCCCGACAATGGGAATGGCTGGATAAAGTATTACAAAAGTTTCAACGAAATGGAGAAGTGGTAAGTTTATCTTTTATTTACGTAAAATCTAATAAGAAATGTTGTTAAATTTTGAATAGTTTTCATATTTTTTTTAACTGCATTAAAACAATACCAATCAAAAAAAAAAGAAAACTGTTTATAAAGCTATATTCCAATGGTACAAGAAAAACCAATTTCCAGATAATGTTTTTATGTACGTGATAATACACACATATAGCTTAAAAAAAACATATTGGATTCTATGCAGTTTCTGTTCATTTCACAGTGATTTATAGACAATCGATGAAGAGTAACAGCATCAAAATAAGTTAGAAAAGAATACACCATATAGTGGTATATATCTTTTATTGTTTGGCTTTTATGTTTGTGAGGCTGTCAGATTGGTTCCGTGTATATTTGGCCCTTACACTCTATACGTACGAGCTAAATTGAACGGTTTATTAAAGGGGAACCTTTTCATCGGTATGTATAACTTGATGACAATGTCAATGTCTTCAACTGTGTCTACCATCATCATCATCATCTGTCATCAAAATGGGTAATACGTATTACTGCCCCTGACATTACTCTTAATGCTTATACACTACACCTTAACGTCTTTTTTATATCTTTTCTCTTACTCTTTCCCAACACTTCCACCTTTATAGATACGGGAAAATTATTTTCAACTAACGTGCATTCATTTCTTTTGTCTGTCAGACGTACCAGTTTTTCTACACTTGGTTTTTCTATTAAACCATATACTGGTTTTTGTTAGTGGTGTGTGTGTGCGAGTGCGAAAATTGCGGTTTTTATATAACTAAAGGTCCATTAGTTTTCCTTTCGTTTACTTTTCTTTTAAGTAAATACGTGAATTTTTGATATACGTAAGAAATTGCAAATGTTAAATTAAGTTTTTAAATACCTGCAAGGCATTTCTTGCACATTTTATTACGTAGGTATATTCATATAAAACCATGATTTTCATCATTTTCCTTCTATATTCATGTGCAATACAATGTATAATTGTTTTGTGAAGCTGAGAATTATACGGAAGAATATTAAAATCATAATACATACATATATATACGAGTAGATATAGCGGAATTGGTGATCTTTAAAACTTTATAATTATTATAATACAGGCACTGGGAAAACTATTATGATTTTAAATATGAAATTTTATTTTAGGTAATTGAATGCGTGTATAAATTACCTAATTAATATTCCGAATAAAAAAGTTTTCACATTAAATATTCATTCAGAAAATCAATTATTTCATTAAACAAATTAAATATACTTATGAATTTGATGTAATATAGAAAGAAACTGTTGCCAATAAATTTGAATAAAAAAATATTTGCTTAATAAAATTCAAAACTTTAAAACCATCATATATATATTATATTATGTACTTCATATTTTTCTTCTGAATTTAAGAGCAGAAGAATTCCATTTACGTATTTTTACACTAAACAAACTTAAAATTAAGGTAATTTAGAGGAAAAAATGAATAGTATATAAATGCTTCTTCAAACGAAAACTTTCCTTTCTTGTACAGTTAATTAAAAGTCTAGTTTCATCCTTATTAAAATGGAAAAATTAGTCACAGTATATTTAATTTCAATTCAAAAAACTGTAAACAATAATTTTCTAATTAATGGTGAATTAGTTTGTGGCTTTAAAATGGTTTAATAGGTAACATTATTTCAATGATCCTCACATCACACAAGCTTAATTTATATGTTTTTTGGTGAATTATTAAATCCACAATATATGGCCAATATCACGTAATGTAACTGTTTTGTTTGTCGTCTCTTTGTATTATATGATAATAATAATAATAATCGATAGATTTGGTTATTATACATGAATATATGGTTTTAGTTGCATGAGTTTGAGACTACCAATAATCTCGAACTTAAACAACTGAAATTGACTGACATATGATATATGCTGCATGCATTTCGTATAATACGTATATATAACTAAAATCCAAAACGTTGTCTTAACAACTCATCTGATAATTCACGTCATCAAGTACCAAGCCATGAAGATGAAAATGTCTCTCTATATAAATATCTCTACGTTATATATGTACCTAGATATACATATCTGAAAGCGCATACTATATCTGCACCATCGGATGTCATTTTAATACATTATATGGTACATTGAGCCCTTTGTTTCACAACTATAGAGTAGCTCGTCATTCATTTACACACACACATACATACATATATATGTATACGTATATGTACCTTATATAAAACGTTATATTCGAATGGCTAGTTTACATGGAAAATAAAACGTTGCAATAACAACATCCGAAGTAATTTTTGTTTTGTTTTTAATACATAATTGTACAATTTTTTGCGTATATTTGTAATTGTGCCCAATAGTGATAAAATACTAATGCGTTCGTAAAAAAAAACATAAAAACTCGATTATGGACGTGATTTATGATTAGGTTAAATATATTACACAAAATTTATCCAGTTATAATTACAAGTAATTTAATATCCTTTTACGATTCCCTTGTGAATTTGGTTTATAACACATTATATTACAACATTATATATGTGTTGTATTGTCCAGTTATGTGAAAATTTTATATATTTATACGTACATGATTTCCCTTATCATGTAAATTAAAATTTAGTGAATTATTAATTATGATAAACTAAAAAGTGGTAGAGACACATAATATATGTACATGGGTTTTGTTGTTTTGTTGATCCAGGAAGGTAAATGAAAATAGCCATGGAACGTATGCTAACTTTATATTATTCATTATATATGAAAGATAAAGCATCCGTGGAGCAAGTTATGGCCGTTTTGGGAAACGTATAGTTTAATGACTTCGTTATTCACAAATATATTATATACACATTCTCTGCACACATCTTTTCTACATAATAAATATATATGTATGTATTTAGATGGGTGCGGGTTACAAAAACAATTAAATAAACTGGTCATTTGAACTCTCCAGAGATAACAAACTCATTAATTCTCATTTGCCGAAGAGATCCGGCTCTCCGTGCCATAATAATTGCGAAAGTAGGAAAAATGTTTTGTAAAATGGGAAAGGGGGATATAAGCCGGATATGTGTGTGTTTCGGGAAATGTCCATTAAATGATGTGTTTCTCAAATTTCTTTTCGTATAAAACAAAATTTCAATACAATATTAAATCATTGATTTATGTTACATTAAAATATTGTACAGTTGCATTATTATTGCCCTAATTTGGATATGTGTGGCTTGTTTCGTCGCTTACAATGGCAATTAAAAAATTCCAAACATGAACATAATTAAAATTTAATTACGTTCTATTATAATTACAAATTTACTATACATTAATACATTATATACATACAGGCATGTGAAATTAATTTTTGCTTGCTCATAATTTAATTAAACAATTTTTTGCTATTTGTCAGAAAATTGTTCAACTTTTCATATCCACTTGGATGAAAATTATACAATTCTCGAAACATATGTAAAAGAAAACTTGTGACAGTAGAAAGTTTTCCTAAAAAGTTTTGAAAAACATTATATTTAGAATTGTAAAGAAACAAAAAACTTTTGGGTCCTTAATACAAATTTATACTGGTATAGTTATTGAATCTTTTTTTTGTCAAAAATTTATTGTATAATTCAAAGATCAAAAATTTATAGCAATAAATTTATTTCACCCCCAAAATAGCATGTACAACTGTCAAAGGAAAATTATATACGTTACCACCATCGGAGGCCAAAATTCATGTAAATATTGTCGATACTTCTGTCAACATTTTTTTTCAAATGGGTTTTTTCTGGTACGAAAAAAAAACCCTCCGACTTTTATGTTTACTTTTTTCAGTATAGCTTTGCTTTCGCCTAGTTTTCGTTCGTCCATAACTTTGGCTTTTAATACGGTTATAAGTTGGAAATACACAATGTTCGCACACAGGCTGTATACGTTACACCCTTTCACTCTAACAAACCCCCTAAAATCTACAGAAGAGCCAAAAAAATAGAGAGAGAGATGAAAGAATTGAGAGTGTAAGCATTATTGTGGCACGTATAAATACAATACTACAATAAAATCGCGATACATAAGCTCGGATATGGATGAAAAAGGGGTGTACAAGTGAGGGAAGGAAAAGACATGTCACAAATAATATATATAAAGTAGACAGGGAAATGTTTAATATTGTTTGTAAGCCAGAGGATGCACTTATATATTTGTATCATATTTCGTTTAAATAGGGAAGTTTACAAATTTCATAAGTTAGAAAAAAAATATGGCACAGAACGGAAAAAGTGTATTAGAATTAAAATTTAATCACGTCCGTATATTGTTTTAAAATTTCGTTTATTCCACCCCTAACATTAATCGTAATGTTTGATGTCATGTAAATCATTTTCTGCTCACACAGAAAACTTTTTAATGATACTTTATAGAATCTTTAAAGTTTCAAGATTTTTTTTATATGTAGATTTTTATCATTCACATAACAAATTAAAAATTTATTTTTCATCTAAAGTAAAACGTTTTTATGTTCTTATGGCTTCTTTTAATTTAAGTTTATTAAGTATTTAAAGTCATATAACTCCAATATGTACGTATACATATATGGTTAATAAAATTTATTTTATTTAATAATAATTCATTTCATGTGTATATAATTTTCCCATGTACATTTTTCCATTATAATTTAATCAGTGACTCGTATATTCGTTTAAATTTCTGACATCGAACCATTTTGTAGCTATATTTAATTAAAAACTTGATAAGAATATTTATAATATAAGAAGCTGTGATGGGCAGAAATGAAACAGATGCTCTATATATAGTTATATATACACCGAAAAAAATATATCCAATTTTTTTTTTACTTTTGTATTAGTTATGTTTCTATGAGTATCAATAATAAATACATTGGGCTACACTTAGTATTACAATTAATTACAATTATCACTACAAAAAAGTTGAATCTCATTGTTAATTTTACCATTACAATAAGTATTGTTAAACAGTAAATGTCTATTAACTGTTATTAATCAAAAAAATAGTTCAGTTTACCACTACAAACAGTTTATATTTGCAAAAAAATGGTTATTTTCTTTAAATATACATCTTCAAAAAGAAATAATTGTTAATATCTGATAACTAGTCAAAGTTAGTATATGAGAAGTTGTCTCGATCTTTTGATAACGCGCGAATACCGCTAAAAGTGGTAGGGCGCGATAGCACGCCCACTGTGACGTCAGTGGTAGACCGCTACTTTGACAATACAAGTTAAACAATAGGTTATACTCTTCAAATTTTTGTTTAAAAACCGTTTAATATAGTCGAAAACATTGTTTTGGTTTTTAATTATTGTCGGTGAGTTTTAAAACAGTTTTTCCTGTTATAATATGTATAATTAATATATTATGTATGTATCCGGAATTTATTCAAATAGATATCAGCAAAATAAAATGCCTGGGACTAGATGCACTGTTGCAACTTGTAATAACAGCCTAGTCAAAACTGGAACACAAATTATTTACCATTCATTTCCTAAAGATGAGAATGTGAGAAAAATATGGATTCAACGATGTAAACGAGGTGGTAAATGGAATTCAAAAAGCTGCCATGTATGTTCTAATCATTTCGGGGAAGATGACTATGAACGTGATTTAAAATCCGAATTACTCGGATTACCTCCAAAAAAGAAATTGAAAAAAACGGCGGTGCCCAACTTAAATTTAATTGTCAATAAAAATTTGGAAAAATCTATTGACAAACAAAAAAGAGACAATCAAAGGGAGGAGAGGCTTAAGCGAAAAACATCAAAACAATTGGTGGCCACAATTTTAAATGCCGAAGGATCAGAACAAGAAGTAGAAAAGTCGGTAGAATCTGAACAAAATGTAGAAACAAATTTTACGAATGATTTTTCAAACAATAACAGTACTTTACCTGTTAATCAAGGAATATCTTATTGCCATCATTTACATGATTTTGAAGGACAAAAGGACTTAATGGAGAACAGGATAAAATTTTTAGAACAAGAAAATAGCACTTTGAAAAGAAAATGTGAAGAAATTACTTTATCGAGAAATCAATTGATGAAGAAAATTAAAACATTACATAGTGATTTAGAAAGCTCCAAAATATTGGATAAAAATGAGTTAACGGTCACCAAAATTATGGAATTAATGTCACCGGCATTTACTAGAACACAAATAGAAAAATTAATATTTAACAAAAAGAAAGTGCTATGGAAAAATGAAGACATTTGTCGAGCGTTTACTTTAAGATATTTGGGAAAACGATCTTATTTGTACTTGAGAAATGAACTGAAAGTTCCACTGCCGGCTATTTCCACCCTACAAAGATGGGCCTCTAAACTAGAAATTCGTAATGGTCTTCTTAAACAAGTTTTACAAATCATGAAAATTGCATCTACAGATTTAGAAAAGAAAGAAAAATATATTGTTATAATGTTTGATGAAGTAAAAATCAAAAGTGTATACGAGTACGACAAGAAAACCGATAGGATTGTTGGAAGACATAATCAAATGCAAGTTGCCATGATTCGAAGTCTCTTCGCAAAGTTGAAGCAAACAATATATTTGGATTTTGACCAAAAGATGACAAAAGAAATCTTATTGTATTTAATAACAGAACTCTATGAAGCATCGTATACAGTTATAGCGTGCGTTTCTGATTGTGGGGGAGGTAATATGGGATTATGGAAAGAGTTGGGTATCACTATAGAAAATACACATTTTGCACATCCCATTACCGGTGACAATGTTTACGTGTTTGCTGATGTGCCTCACTTGTTAAAGTTAATAAGGAACTGGTTCATCGATACAGGTACGTTTAAACCAATATTAAATAATTATAATATACCCTAGTTTAAGTGACTTTAACGTTTAAATTTATAGGATTTGTGTTAAAAGATGGAAATGTTGTTAACAAGATATGCTTAGAAGAACTTTTAAAAATAGATTCACACGAAGTGAAAGCCGTTTGTGCATTAACAGATTTACATGTTAACTGTGAAAAATTTCAACGACAAAACGTTAAACTTGCGGCCCAGTTATTATCTCATAAAACTGCAAAAGCTTTGAAGCATTATTTGCCTGGAACTGACAAAAAATTGGCAGAGGATACGGGAAACTTCATAGAATTGGTGAATAAATGGTTTAATTTATTAAATTCATATTACATAGGAAAATACCTCCCACCTTCGCACAGTGCGTATGGAGTAAAACTCCAAGAGCAAAATACAATTCTTGATGATATGGACGACACGTTCAAGAATATGAGATGTTCTAACAAAAATTCACTTCAAATTTTTCAAAAAGGAGTTCTTGTCACTAATAAATCTCTCCGTGACCTTTTACAAGATATAAGAATAAGAACTGAAAATAATGAGTGTTACATAACGACACATAAAGTAAATCAAGATGCCTTGGAGAATTTATTCAGCCAACTGAGAACACGTGGTAAGTATTAGTAAACAATCACTGGTAACATAATATGTACATTATCACTTTTTACATACGAATAGGAGGATTGAATGATCATCCTTCTCCTATGGATGCAATGTATAGAATGCGAATGCTTATTCTTGGGAAAGCGGCAGGTCTAGTTCAATCTGGCACTAATACGGAGGATAAAGGTGATGAGCAGTTTATTGTGGCGAAAGTACTTCGTGAAACTGAAACACTAGATGATCATCTGTTGTGTGAAAATCAAAACTTTCTAGAAGACTGTGATTCTGATTCCACTACAACGAGCACCACTTCCAGTAAAGACTCAAAGAGGCAGGTTGTAAATGTTACCGAAGGATGTGAAAAGGATGGTTTACGATATTTAGCGGGCTTTATAGCAAAAAAATTTATTAAGAAGTATCCACATTTGGGCAAGTTTACACAACCTCATATTTGTTCCAATCCAACACAGCCTTCGTCAACGATGAATTTCAATTCAGTGCCACCTTCTTGGCTGCAAACAATTTCTTTTGGAAGTTTATTAGATCCGTCCGACGACTTTTTTGAAAAAATTTTATGTTTTGAATCG
>SSSI01008970.1:0-83863 GCA_004796505.1 Oryzaephilus surinamensis | reverse complement strand
TACTACAACATATTATATATGGCTTATAATGAAAACTAGCCAGCCAGCATAAAATACAATGCACATTTATTATTATTAAACACATATCTGTACTTCTCCTACTAATAGTTTTTATTTCCCATCTTAATCATTGTAATTTCAAATATATAATTATAAGTCTCTGCAATATTTCTTAACATTATACATGCTACTGTATACAAAGATAATAATAAAATGGCCACACAAAATAATTACTACCATCTTAATGGTAATATTAGATTGTAAATGAATTGATCAACTATATAGAATGCTGGATTCGCCTAAGGAGATGATTTTTAGTTTTCTCAATGCTACGCTGAAATATACATACATACATATATAGGTACGTATAATACAAAAGAATGGCGTTTTATCCATAAAATATTATGCCGCCTCAAGATACTGTTTTCCATATCATGTATAGGTATATATATAGCTTGCAACAATGCCGCATTATAATGGAAACTCTAAAGAAATTTTATAAAGCCGTTGTATTAGTTTTGGAAAAGTGTTTGAATCCAGTTAGAATTTCAAACAAACAGAGATAAGAAAAATGGCATGGAAGACGCACTCAAGAGATTCCAGTTAGTGTTATTCGAGAAGAATAATGCGAATTAAGTGTTTGGTGTTGTATTATTATAATAAAAGAATAATCGCGTGCACTGTATTAATTGTAATAAATCGTTTTGTGTGGCTGATACGTCACCACGATAATCAAATTGCAGCGCATTGTACCAGAACAACACCTATAAATATTTAAAATATATTACTTTATTATTGCAAACGAGATTATAATAATGTAAAAGTATGCGCGTTTGATCTTTTTCTGCAACAGAAAATCTACTTTCAACTTTAAATTAAATTCTATTAGATGCAGACTCTCAGCAATGATATTTTTAAGTGTATTTGGTGCATGTCGATGATGATGACGATGAATTCTTTAAAACATATGCTGCCCGTTAGTGCACCACCGGTGGTCATCCAGTTTGTAATGTTGGATCGTATCCACCCATACCTGGGGCTTTGCGGCGGCTTAACCAGACGGCCATACTTTTTTGATGCCTTGAGGAAATTTTATTACATGCTAACCGGTCTTACTTTTGCACTTTTACAACAACCATGGACATGGTTTTAACAGATTTTTCCATCAAGTCGTCGCCGTGTATACACAAGACAATATCTAATCGTTTGTGGATTTTGTGAGGAAACTAGAACAACTCATTACGAAATTTATCAAAGTAAATACACCCTAAAGCTCGTTTAAATTGGCATATAAAGTCGTTTTATCAAGATTTTTGTTTGTTGCGAAAGAACTTTTTCCCAAACAATCACACACACTCTGTGTATTAGTTCTTGTATACATGTTTCTGTACAATTCAACGTCAATCAGAACTGTTTTAATTGATATCCTGTCGTGTTCAAAACAATATTGAATATCTATTGGAATTAGATGTTATGGGATATCTTTGAGATATTTGAATGCTGGTGCAATACATGTTCAACATGTCCTTGTCAAAGTAAATTGCATAGTTTGTGTTGAATTGCGGTCGCAACAGCCAATTATTATTTTACTAGATGTATAATTAAATAATAGTAGTGTTTATAGTACTATTTACAATGTTTATATATTTTTTATATTAAAAAGAGTGTATGCAATATTGTGCTTGCAGTGTTAATATAATTACTGTCTATACTAGACTTTAAACTATTATTTAATGATTAATAAAATTTTTTCCGCTAACGATATACATGTTTTATTTCATACAAGTATACAAATATTAAAAAAAAAACTATATACATACTCGTATATGTACGTACATAATATAATGTACATATTTCAAAATTTTAAATTTAGTATAAGTTTTGCCATCTAGAGCGAAGGCAAAGAACTGTTTAGTTGGAGGACTTCCGAATAGATGCTGCTTAACGTAAAAGGAGCTTTTAAAAGCTCTAACCTATAAAATTTTTGTTTTCTCAACTTGAAAATTTCTTGAAATGTTTTCCACAAGTACACAATGTAAACATTGGATGTTTAACAGTGAAGAAGACCTAAATAAATTACGTGAACGTACTAATTTAAAACATATTCAAACGTACGGACGTCACTTAAACGTATATAATTTTTTTCTGGCATGTTTGGGTTAAAAAATAATTTGTATTTTTGTAGGATAATGTTAAATACGAATTCTTCCTTACTCCAGAAGAGGAAAAAACCATGGTGAAACGATATGAATTGCACTTAAGGGATTTTTGTAAACGTTTCCAACCCCCAATGCCCAGATGTGTTATAGGCACATCTTTTCATTATTTTAAACGTTTTTATATACACAATTCAGTTATGAATTATCATCCCAAAGAGATTATGTACAGTATTCTCAACATGCTTAATTGTCTCCCTATTCACGATGAGTTTTTAGGGTTACTTGCATTTATTTAGCATCCAAAGTAGAAGAATTTAACGTATCAATTCAGCAATTCGTAGCCAATATTAAAGGTGATCGTGAAAAGGCCACAGATATTATTTTAAACAACGAATTATTACTTATGGAACAATTGAACTTTCATTTATCGATTCATAACCCGTTTAGGGCTGTCGAGGGCTTACTTATTGATATTAAGACTCGATATACTTTGAACGATCCAGAAAGGCTTCGACCAGGAACTGAACACTTTTTAGAACGTGCATTTTTAACGGATGCCATTTTATTGTATTCACCAAGTCAAGTAGCATTGGCAGCTGTTCTTCATGCCGCCTCCAAGCTTCAGGAAAACTTGGACTCTTATGTAACAGAAACACTGTTCGATACTGCGGGCAGAGGAAAACTAGAAGAACTAATTGGGGCTGTGAAGGGTATTAGGTCTATGGTGAAAATGGCTGATTCGGTTACAGATCGAAATCAACAAAAAATTTTGGATAAAAAGCTGGAAAAATGCAGGAATCCAGAAAATAATCCCGATAGCGAAATGTATAGTGTTTTATTTTATTTAATATTTCGTATAATTTTTAAATTTTAGATACAAAAAACGAATGCAAGCTTTATTAGATGAAGACGATGATCTGTATCATGCTATATCAGTAAAACACGAGTCTTTAGATAATTCTACTTTAAATATGTCCATCCCGAACTCACCTGAAGTTTCTTAAGTTTATTATTTATTTGTATTACTAAGTATTACGTTAAAACAATTTGAATTGTAGCAATTTGTGATTGATAATAAAAGTGTTACACAATTTTTTGTAAACAAAAAGTAAATAAACTCTATAACAAAGTTTTATATTAGTTTATCTGATAACCTTTTTGAGTTCACAATGATGAAAATTTTTATAATATAAATTTATTAATTATTTTATTCAATGTTAACAGTATTTTTCTAGTAAAATAATAAACATGTTCAAAAGCTTGATGTTATTTTTTGTGTCAACGCTAGTTATTTATGGAAAAACTTGTGGTAAGTTTTACAAAATAATGATAAGTGTAAAGTTTTCCAAAGGTTTAATAAATACTAACACTTTAGAAACTGATGCTCCAGAAAAAGTGTCAATAGATAATCATGAAGATGGAATTGCAGACATTTTATTTGAAGTCCCTCTGAATGATCTCAATGCGAAAAATCAGTATTATCTGGTAATAAAAAAGACTCCTTTTGGTAAAGAAACTACGGATGTTAGCAAAAACTTAGTAACTCCTTTGAACTCAAGTCGCCAATTTAAATACACGATGAATGTTAAACCGGAATATATATATAATTTATCCTTAGCTACAATTTTACAAAATGGAACAAAATGTAACGAAGTGCATATGTTCAGTTTTAGTCAACCGAGTACGACAGTTCCTGACTTCAATTTTTACCAGAATAATGTTATATAAATATTTATGACCTGTTTAGATAACAAACATTGTTCAAAAAATTTTATTATAAGTATGTACTTGTAAATTATATAGTGATAGAAATACATAATTACATAATTATTATAAAATTAACATAAATGTATAGGCACTGTATAAAAATTAACTTCCATAAATAAATCTTCCATTCATCTCAAAATCTAATTGCTTCCAAAATGTCGTCCAAATTTCTGTAAATGAATCATTGGTGACGAATTGTTATCAGTCGTTTGCTCGTTGAATTCCATATAAGACGGTGGCATACATTGTCTTTGATGCGAATTTAAAGAAGACAACTGTGGTAGCAAAACTGTTAGTAGTCGTGGACCATTTAAATTAAAACCATTTAGTTAAAAAACCTTATATATACGACAAATATACTGTTAGTTTTACGGATTACTGTGAATGCTGTTCTTGAACATTTTTTACGTTCTTCGTCCGATTTGCAGTCTAAAAATTTTGAAAATGCAAACGAACATAAAACAATTGTTATTTCTTAACATTAGTAAAAGTTTCACTTCTTTTTCAATAAAATCGTTTGAATAAATTATTAAAATGGGTTTTATTAGCCTTATGAAGAAAATCTTTATACGTATAATATAAACAGTATAAACTTATTAATTATTTTATTCAATGTTAACAGTATTTTTCTAGTGAAATAATAAACATGTTCAAAAACTTAAGGTTACTTTTTCTATCAACGCAGTCAACGCTAGTTATTTATGGAAGAACTTGTGGTAAGATTTATAAAATGATGATAAGTTTTCCAAAGGTTTAATAAATATTAACACTTAAGAAACTGATGATCCAGAAAAAATGTCAGTAAAGACTCAAGATGAAATTGCAAACATTTCATTTGAAATCCCTCTAAATGATCTCAATGCGAAAAATCAATATTATCTGGTAGTGAAAAAGACTCCTTTTGGTAATAAAGAAGCTACTGATATTAGCAAAAATCTACTAACTCCTTTGACTTTGAACTCACGTCGCCAATTTAAATACACGATGACGAATGTTAAACCGGAATATATATATAATTTGTCCTTAGCTGCAATTTTACAAAATGGAACAAAATGTAACGAAGCGGATATGTTCAGTTATAGTAAACAAATAAACATTGATTAAAAAAATTTATTACTTGTAAATTATACTCGTAGTGATAGAAATACATATTACAATTATTACATATTATAAATATAAAATTAACTTAAATGTTTAGGCACTGTATAAAAATTAACTTCCATAAATAAATCTTCCATAAATCTCAAAATTTAATTGCTTTCAAAATGTCGTCCAAAATTCTGTAAATGAATCATTGGTGACGAATTGTTATCAGTCGTTTGCTCGTTAAATTCCATATAAGACGGCGGCATACATTGTCTTTGATGCGAATTTAAAGAAGACAACTGTGGTGGCAGAACTGATGGAGGTGGTGGACCATTTGATGGTGGTAAAGGGACCATATTGGGTACCATAGCACTGGAAAAGCCTGGCTGACCGGGATAGTTAAAAAACCTTAAATATACAACAAATAATTATTGTTAGTTTTTTTTGAATCAATGTTTTACCACAATCTATCTCCCAAGAAGATCGGACGTGGTGTTAAAATTCCCATGGAATTATAATACTGTTGTGCTAAAAGTTCTATATCATTTGTATATTTCCGTTTCCACTTTGTGCGTCTATTTTGAAACCAGATTTTGATCTAATAAAGTAATAAATCGATTTTTCCAAAAACTAGTTTGAATTAATTGATTGACAAACCTGTGTTTCGGTTAATTTTAAAGTCTTCGACAATTGACAACGTTTGGCTACTGAAAGATATTTGTTTCGTTCGAATTCTGCTTCTAACGATTTTATTTGAGATGCTGTGAATGCTGTTCTTGGCCGTTTTTTACGTTCTTCGTCCGATTTGCAGTCTAAAAATTTTGAAAATGCAAACAAACATAAAACAATTATTATTTCGTAACATTAGTAAAAGTTTCACTTCTTTTTCAATAAAGTCGTAGGTATATTTTGAATAAATTTAAAATGGGTTTTATTAGCTTTGTGAAGAAAATCTTATTTTAATTTTTAATTAAAGAGTATGTTTTTGTTATAAAGACGATTAAGTACTAAGTAAGTATTAAGTAAAAAAGGCTCTTTTAGGCTCGTGTCTTTTCAAACTTTGAATTTTTATTTGAATTCCAAATAAAATTTTGAAATATGCAAAAGAATTAATGTCCTCTTAATTGATTTAACGAGACAGGATATCTATAATTAAGCTATACTTGTTAGTTAATAAAATAGATGATAAAAAAGTCGTGATTCGAGTGTCATCATCATTTGAAAGAGGCTTCAAATTTTACACCAAACAGTTGTTTTTAATTTGCCGTAGCAAAATTTATGTGGATTTCATTTAAATGTGTGTGTGTTTGTTTCTTTCGGGTGGGAAGTGTAGACGTACGTTAATAAGAAGACGCGCTAATTTGCGCCACTCTGAAAGACTTTAAAACTATTATATAGACAAAATTAGATTTTAAACGGTTAACGATCCACATACAGCGTTGAAAAATGATACATAACGACGAAAAAAAAAACGTACATTATATGTACAAAATAACTATAATAAACATACGCTATAATATATTATCTCGCATTCATATATTTCATTTATAATTTTCGTTTAAATTCTTCACAAATTTCACTATACAATTTGGCCAGCGACGGTAATTAAGGACCCAAAGTGACATTAATATCGTGTAATATAAAAAATTGGTCGAAATTTGCACATCACTTTATGAAAATTTATGATAATATAATTTTAGTAGCATATAATTGGTTGGTAAATTATTTTAGATAATATTAATGGTGTAGAAAAAGAAAATCGTAAATGATTTCGTTTATTCTACAAAGTGAAAAATAATTGTTAAACCCATTAATAACTCAATCATCGGTCTTTTGTGTTGTGCCAACAAATTCAACAACATTTCTGGCACCATTTTCACTACTATTTCGAAAATAATAAAAAGCGTTAAAATAATTGCAAATAGTATCGAAATAGTTTTCATGATATTATAGTGTGAGTGTAATTAGACAACGTTTAGTGTCACTTTGTCTTTCCGAAACGTTTCCTGTCAATTAGGCGTTGATGTATGGCCACACCATACACATGTAACATACAAACAACACTTTTATATTTAAATGCATACCTTTGTACACATTTATATTGTGGTGTTTTGGGAGTTTTATCAGTTTTTAAAAAATTGCACTTATCTCTGGCATTTTCAAATTTGTCTACAACTTATTTAAAAATATATATTGTACAGCTGGTGTGTTTTGCTTCTCACATTTTTTTTCGAAAGCTATTTAAATACACTTGTTTATTATATGTTTGTGCAAGTAATTGAAATTTTGTAAATTGGTGTCCAGTTTTTTTGAAAAATTTGTACACCCAATTTACTAGCATTTGCCTAGATAATTTGTTAACGGTGCCAAATTGTTAAATGCTTGAATAATGATAAACAATATATTCATGTTGTTGTTGTTGTTGTTCCCTTCCTTGGTAATTTGAAAATAAATTCTATAATTATAAGAGTGAAGAAGACTGAAAAACTTTTATATATGTGTATGTTGTCGCTTGAAACATTTCCCGGCGACTAATTGCCACTACATGACACTGCTGTCTAAACAGTGATTAATATATTATCTCGGCAATTAATTATATATTTAAATAGGGTTAAACTTTGGTACAATTATATGCAAACGTTAACTCTTTAGTGAGAATAAATTGTGATTAATTTCATTTAACACGTTTTCTTTATTCATACATAGTTAGGTATTGATGTTAGAAATACTCAAACGTTTTATATTTTATAGAAAATAACAGAATAAAGATGTGCTTTTTATTATTTTGTCCAATGTTCTTGTAGATTGTTGAAATGTGCAATAAAATTATGTTTTTTATTGGATTAAGATCAAAGCTGCTTGTTTCTCTGATGTAAATTTATACGATGTGCGAGAACAATAAAAATTAAGTTATTTCTTAAGAAATAAATTTATTATTACAGGTATTTCTATGGAATTGCTGGTGCTTGTTCCAATTTTAAATTATTTTTGATCAAAACTTTATAAACGATAACATGAACAAAATACTAGTACATATATTAAATAATTGTTAATTATGCTCTTGTTAAGTTACGAGTATTAAAGAAACTTTTTAAAATATTTTATGTGGAAGTTCTTATCCCACATAAAATCCACAATTTCCCCAAGAATTTCCACATTATTTTTAAGATATTTGTAGTTTTCGAATACATAAATGCCTTTTTTACACATTTTTTTGATTACATTTGTTTATATTCAGGTACTTACAAGAAGATTCTAAAAGACCATTTCAATTAGCAATGAGTTTTTCAATAAAAGAAGTAAAAATATATTTCTGCTTTCATATATTTTAAAAAATGTATTGTGGGTTTATACATTTCAGTTTAATTCATTTTTATATCTTTCGATTTATTCTTGCCAGACAAAATAAAGAAAAATTTCTTTTATTGATAGTTTTGTTCGTAAATTAATTGTAAAAAAAGTATGAATAAAAACTGAAAAAATTTTACAATTTATTCTATAACATTCTAAGGAGCTTTAAAAAAGCTTCATTCAACTCGTTTTTCAACTTTTATAAACAGGAAAATTAAAATTTCCATAAAAATTAAGTCAAATATAATTTTCAATTCCACACCTAATATTATAAACTGAAGTTAAATTTCACAAATTAATGCATTATATACCTTCCAAGAAGTTTTTCTGATAAATTTCATCCGAAGTGGATCCAACTTCACTTTCTCGTCGGCAATCTTCCATTAATTGATGACTTTTAAACGTATTTTTCCCAAATGGTAACCCGAAACACTGTACATTATTATCAACAATGTTCACATTATCATAAAAGACCTTATCATCTTTAGTGCAATTTTTTTCATTTGAATTTGTGGACGATAACAAAGAATCTATTGAAAAACTGTTCGTCTTATCGTGATTTTTTTTCACTTTTTCATCGAAATGTGAATCAATCGTACTTTTATCACCACTTAATTTATCTGCCATTGTCGCAATGGAACAATAATTACAATCAAATTTACATAAAATTCAATCTGTATAATGTTAACATCAAACTATTATGAACTATTAATTTCTTTCAGCGATTTCAGTGTAAACGATTTGCCTTCAGAATGATCGTAAATGAATTTTCAGACCAATCAGTTTTAAACAGAATGTTTGGGAGGAGTTTCAAAATTTTCAAGATTAGTAACATATCCCGTAGGATAATAGGGTAGGGATAATTAAGATAAAAATATAAACACCACATGTGTTTTTATAATATATTGGATGTAATTTTAATATAATATATATTCGTTTTAATTTATAATAAAAGCGGCCAATTAGTAAAATGGTTAGATGTTGTTGGAAAATGTTTCCACTTAAAAATAAATTCTTAATTGTATTTAGACAAATGTGTCGGGATTAAAAGATTTCACTAATTAATTCAACGAGTTTATTTTAATACTTTAAATTGGATCTTTAAATTGGAATCATTTTAATTACGTATTATAAGATTTATTAATCAGTTTGCGGAAATTGTGGCGCCAGGAACTTTTCGATCACATATTAAAGTTCCGAAAATTTTTCACCAAAATTATTCAAATTCCTGGACAATTAAGGGTCGCTCTTGTATTATATGTAAACAGTAGCTCGTCCGGTAATTATAATGTTAAAACATGCAATAAAATAATAAGGATAATTCAACTTTAATAAAGTTTTAGGGTGTTTAATTACTGTCACAATAAATATCAGCCGGTGCATGAAAAGTGCCCATAAAGTGTTAAGTTTGTGGCGCCAGCAAAATATTTCGCACCCTTACAGCCATACATATAAAATTACACATCTGGTTTGCGAATGATATAGGGGATCCTTTATAAAAACATCCAGTTACAAAATATTAATCGAGCATGTCCTCTTAACTATGTATCGCTTCCTTTTTGAAACGTTATCTCTCGAAGAATATTTTCTACTGAATGGAACTGTCACTACCAATTTTCATCAATCAGCATTTATCGATGGACTTTTGTAGATTCTACTTAAAAAAAATGACTATTGCTCATTTGGATATTTTATTATTAATATTTTGCTTTAATTAATTCATTTTGTAGGTTTATTCCTGGAAAATATTCCGCATCTGTTTGCTATATCTTTAATCGTTTAAACGTTTATGAACGACTGTTTTAAATTATAGGCAATTTCGTCCAATAAAGTTGTTCATTTGGAACCGTGTAACTTATTCTATACTAATTAGGTTTGACAAAATTAAACAATTACACATTTTTCATTAATTTATTTGTTTATACGTTAGAAAAATATTAAAAATCACAATAATGTTATATTTTGTTTAGAAACAATTATATATAACTTATATATGGCGAAATAATTTAGCAACATTTTGAGTCGACAGTATTGCCATGGGCAATACTTTTAATACTAATGTTAACAGTCTCTTCGTTACCCTCATCAGTTGGTTCCAATTCACTTGATCTTGCCATTATGTCATCAATGGACTCATAAACTTTTAAATTATGATTATCGTGGCCAGACATTCGGCATAAACCGTTGGCCACATTTTCGAAAATTAGACCAAGTCCCTGTCCAAACGATTATAAATCAAATGAATAATTTTTTTATTTGGAAAATCACTCACAGTGTCATCTTTTGCGGAACACTCGAAATACGAAGCACCAATACTTTTAGCGTACTGTAAAGCTTCACCTTTATTCACCTATTAGCAATGATCTTTTTTAGAAAATTAAAACAAAAACTCATTTTATGTAACCTTTCTTTGGTGTGATAAATCTAGTTTATTGCCAATTACACATAGCACCATACTCTCTTCAACATTTCGCTTTAATTCCACAACCCAATTTTGCATACTTTCAAAAGTTTGATAATTTGTGATATCGTACACTAGAAGAGCGGCGTTTGAGTTTCTATAAAACATTGGGGCCATTGCTTTGAATCGTTCTTGACCCGCAGTGTCCCATATCTAAGAAGGAAATTTCTATTTTAACAGTACAGTGATTCTATTTCCAAGACATTCTTTCTTACTTGCAGTTTTACATTAACATCACCTACTGTTAGTTTACAATTAAAAAAGGATGCTCCAATTGTTGGGGCAATGCTTTCGTTGAATGAATTTTCAACGTAACGCATTATAGTGCTTGTTTTGCCAACACCTGAAAATTCCATTAAGCTATTAATATTAGAGATTAGATATTATAAATAGATTATAAAAACAATATAAAAGTTTCATGTTAAAGCAGATAAAAGGTTTAAATTTAAATATACTATGGATTTTGCAATGATCTTGCAATTATTCACATTATAGGAATCAATCAATAATGCTCACCCTGATGTCCTACAACAACCACTTTTCCAACAATAACTTTCATTATGCTGTTTGACCATTTGAAACAATAAACAAATTTAAAAAACTTTAATTCTCTCTGTATTTTTAATCACATGTGGGATTTGGGAAAGTACAGAAATACGTACTTATATTTTTATGCTATGATAAACTCCTTTTTATGTGGTAGAATACATGGCGAACTGATATAATTAAACCGTTAATTTTAGTAAAATTGATAATTAAATAAGTAAACATAAAAACCCTTTATCAAAAATTATGTATGGTTGAAACTGATAAGTAAAGATGCATAAAAATGTAAACAAAAACATGATTCATGACTGGTGGCATCAATTCGCAACAATTGGAGAAAGCTGCATTGAGCTTTTAAGCTTTTTAAGATTAATCTCTACGAGATGGCAACAGACGCATATAATTTTCAAAATTTCGCAAATTCAAACTGTGTAAATAAATGTTGCAATCCAAATTAGTTTAATGGTCGAAATTGAGAGTTCATCTTTTAATTTCCCCAAGATAGCAATTTTCAATATTTCGTAAATTCAAAGATAAAAGAATATTACATCTTTATAATTCAAATTAACTTGCTGGCCAACATTGAAAGTGTGATGGATTACCAATGCTCTTATTTATGGCTCCGCTTCTCTGCATTTTCTTCTCATACCAATTTCATTCCAACTTAACTAGATGAAATTAAGTTTCCATCGCATTTTGATGATTGTTGGGTGGTGTATTTGTGCCTGTTACCAATATATTTTGATGATGGCCATTGTTATTCTAAAGGAGTAGATTTGGAGTGCCGTTTTCCGCGCCACTACTCTCGCTCTTTGATTGGGGCGTTTAAGGCCGCAGGGAAACAATTACCAATCAACATCCGCCACAGGCATTTCCGTTTTGGGAAACGTTAGTGGTGTTTCACCACATCTATATATATAATATTCAGGACCTTTTTGGTGGTGGAGAATGGGTCCGCAATTTGTTTCATCAAATTAGGGAAATGTGCTCAGCGATCCTTATACTTAGATTCCGATGATGCCATTAATGCTACTACGACATTAGAATTATAAATTTTCCTCCCAAGAAATGTATTCACAGATCTATATATCTTTCCGTTCCTTTATTCACGATCATATCCATATTTTCCATATGAATTCTTGATGTGATCTATAGTAGTGGAATATTATTTGCATAATTTTTGGTAGTTTAATTTTCCTGATTGAATTTCCACCAATTTCCCTAATAGCATTCATGTGGTACAAGTTGCAATAAAAATGGAATCAAAATAGCCACATTACATTACAACTCGTTTATATCCTGTCACATTTTACTCGAAAATCTCCAATTACACAAAAACCGTATCGTTTACAATAAACACACACTTAACTGGATCGTGAAAGAGTGGCACAATCGACGGGAAAGCACTTTAGAATTATAAAAATCTTTTCACATGCTTTTTATGCCATCATTCGAATGTTGATCTCTTTTTGTGTGGTAAAACGTTTATGTTCTAAACTACATATGTATACGGTTGTGGATGTGTGTGTGAAAAGCGCTTTAAGAAATTTTCACATCAGATTCTCGAATACAAACACACACGAATACACACCAACGCACATAAACAGATCAGTTCAAATTATACATATACATATAGAGTGGTAGACAAAACGAGAGAACACGTACATTTTGTAGCATTTTCTCTCTGAATAAATTGTATGTATTACAAGTCCATATCGTTCTTGATGTAATTTGCTAAAAGGTTTCCCGTCTAAAGTGGAATTTTCGCTTAACTTAACAACTGATTCGATATCATGTATATATGTATGAGGGTACACTCAGGAGTGAAAACTGAAAATCAAATTTTTGATGTATACTTATATTTCAACGACTTTTCAGTTTTATGTTCTGATTGATAGAAAATTTATTATCATTTTTAATCATTACTTTGTCTCTGAAAAAAAGGGGAAGGTGGGCGAACCAAACACAATATGAAATATTGTTATAGTTTTTCCAAATCAAATCGTAAATGTTTATATGTATGGCAAAGACATAAAAATAGAACATCCTTAAATTAAACAAAAATAATATGAAACTATAACGTTTTTGTTATTATCGGAAAACCGAGCCCACATATAACGGCCGTTAATCCATTATATACGTTATTTGTTCGAAACGGAAGTTAATTACGAAAAGGAGAATGCATTATATATATATCTTAAAGAGATGGTATAGATATAGAAACTTTTTAATCTAACTGTACAAGGAAACAAGCATCTCTCGTATATAGCACACTAAAAGGCAATAAATTATGAGTTTTCCCGACCAAAATTACGAAGATTGGAACCAATCTAAAAGTTTTCAACCAATCAGTAGTGGGGCATTACCCCTACCTAGTGGAAAACTATACAGCATCCAAACCACCCTCACACACACATTAATATATTTAACCCCCTGGAAGAGAGAGCAAATAACGCGCGCGATCACTGTTCATCCTCTCTCGCCTCAATTGTTTTACGTATGTTTTATTTGCTTGCTTCTGTTCTATAATACAGGATGGATGTATTATTTTTTTTTGTTGTTGTCGTCTGATGGTGGGTGAAAAAGTGGCTGATGGCGCCGTCGCCACCCTTTCGATTTATTTCAAATATAATACTTGAAGATCAGTTTTCGACACGACTTGTTTTCCAATTTTTGTTCAATGCAAATGTTAGCACTTTAACGAAATCAATTTTTGGACTTGGATGTCCGACAAGACACACCCTTCCCCTATTAATAACGTTTAGGATAAAGTAAAACAGTTGGATTTAATTCAATTTTAAAATTTATTTGTATTTACGTACATGTTTGTGTCATAATAAATGTAATAATATAGGAACTTTAAAATATTTACAAAATGTTCTTATTAATTATTTCCATAAACAATTTCCAACTTATTTTTGAGGTAGTGCTACTTATAGAAATAAAAAACGTAAGACTATATGTATCAAAAACAATAAAATGAGATCTAAACATACGGTTTTATACAATATTTTATATAATTATTACGTATATACAATATGATACAATTACAATGTTTTGTGCACAAAAAAATATTACGAGCGAAAATCTTAAATTATATTGTATTTATTTTTACACTACGTAGGGTCTATATAGAGATTCGTTTTCCTGCATTTTCCTATTGATTTCGTTTGGATTTTCTACAACAATATTAGGAACTTGTGTACTGTTCGTATTATCGTTATTTTGGTGATTAGATTGTACTGTAATGGTAGTTTTACAATTATTTAATGATGCATTTCCAATTTTCGTCGTTGAATTGTTGGATGCTATGTTATCGGTTGTTTCTTTGCCATTTTTCGCTTCTTGTTGTGCTTTTTTGCTTCGTTTCCATTTCATTCGTCGATTTTGGAACCATATTTTCACCTGAAATCAAAAATAATCAATTATTAGTGGTTTCAATTTCGTTTTCTATGAGTGAAAAGAAATTTTCCATCTTTTCGAAGTGTTATATTATTCGTGTCGGGCACATTAAGTACAACTTCAAATAAACAGACAGAAGTCATATTTTAGGATTGCGATGACTAACTGCACAAAATGTGACATATTATAATTTATCAGTGTTTCGTGGATTTTATCTGGTTTATATTCTTAAACTAGCTGGAATACTTGTTCTTTGCACAACTTTTCATCCTTAAAACAAGAATGGAAAATTGTATTATTGACAAACTTTGATTTTTTCCTAATTCCACTATTGTTATTTTTATTTTTGTTTATTCGTCGAACTGAACAATCTCTTTAGTACTTACTTGGGTTTCTGTTAACAGAAGATTTGTTGCTACTTCGAATCTCTTCGGTCTCGATAAATATTTGTTTTGTCTAAATTGTTTTTCTAATTCTAATAATTGTTGTGAAGTGAAAGCAGTCCTTGGCCTTCTCGTTTTTCCCAATAATGCATGGCCCGGACCACAACCTGGAACAGAACAACACCCAAATTCAAAATTGTCGCTCATAAAGTTGTAAAATGGTAATTCAGTTATATTTGTTCGCCCATCATCCCTCCAACACTCTAATAATCCCTTTAGCAGTTGCTCAATCATACACCGATCCATAAAACGATATTATTTTGACTGCAATTCCGTATAATTGCATCAAGTTTTTGCAGCAAGTTGCACATATAAACAAAATTTCAATTTCATTCTACTACACTAATCCACAAGTCCCCCTTTTAGTCACAATTCATACATTATATGTGTGTGTGTATTTATATTAGTCAATTTAATTGGTTGTAAAAATATTTGTTGTATTTATTAATTTTATGGAGCGAATAAATATGTGTTTATTGCCTATTTCGAATTACGTCGAAGGGGTGGTGGATTTGTACAAGTCTATTTAAAATAATTAGTCAAAATGTAAACTTTTTCTACAAAGAAAAACACACATCGTACCTAATTGGGGTCCGTTTAAGAGATGGCAAAATGTCACATTAAAAATCATCGTCACCGCGTAAAAAGGGCCCTATATAATTCCGGTCATCCATAGATTATAAAACAGACACAAAATCTAAAAGCTGTCTTTATATATGTTAGTGTAGACGAGGGTGAAATTAGGGGTGTCGTTAAATGTATTACGATATTAAATTATCATGACAATGGCACAATCAGGGGGTCTTTTCTCGTGATAAATACACTACAAACATACGGCCCTTTTTTGGCCACAGGTTTTAAATATATACGCAATATGCTGACAAATTAGCACTCCAATAAAATAAACAATCTTGTTTTCCATTTGATTCAACAACAACAATAAATTGTAACAAATTGAATTTGTGTGCATATAACATGAAAAAATGTTATTTAGTTTGATAATATGATGGTATTTTTCTTGCAACGAAACATAAAACAAAGTTCAAGTATAATATCCCAGGATAATGGTCGTGGAACGTGAAATTTCAGCTGTAAATCAGACCGGAAACGATCATCAGAATGTTTTAAAACCCTCCTGTGATTTGGCCGATTGCCTTCTGATATATGGCGGTATGCGAGCGAGGCTCAATGCTTATAAATTGCTCGCATTAGAGTACTCAATTGGACTTAGGAAACGATTTCAGATATGTATGTATACACACATATATACATTTGGAAAAAAATGGGGAAACGTAGAGGAAAAATTCAATTAGCCTTCCAAAACGTGATTTTCTCTTTTTTCGATCGAAAAGAGATAACTAAATTAGGTCCTATAATGTAGCTGCTGAGTTTTAATAACAAGTTAATTTTGGCAATGCTATTTTTATAGTTGACAATAATTATTAATTTTTATCAAATCGATTATTTCGATCAGTATTAAGTGGCATATCACTACACTCACAACTGATCTAAAGTATTTCGATTTATTGCGATTTTATTTTTAATTTGATTTTATTATATGGAAATAATCTAAATATGAAATTCAATTAAGTCTCGTTAATTATCACATATACAGATAATGGCAAATTGGTATGTTTGAATTCAATATAAACTGTAATAAAGGAGTGTACATATTTCTAAATGATTATCTCAATCCCAAGACAGATGGTGACATTATTATAAATTTAATATAAAATTACAAAAAATCATCAGCCCAAATCTAAAAATATTATTTTTGTAAGTAAATATTTCGATTAATTATGTTATGATAACAAAACAAATCATTTGGTGATATTGATGAGTTTTCTAAATAATTCATTAATAATGCATATACATATATTTTATAAATATAACTGTTATCTTGGCACGTTCATATTTATAATTTTATAATGTCTTTCATTGTAATTCGATAATTGAAATAAGTACAATATGTGCAAACAAAACAAATTAATTCGTAAGTTGCAATTGCAACAAATAAGTTTCGACACCCTTCTAAGATCCCATTTGGCATTATATATGTCACCCCTGTCCTGTGTTAGCCCATTATAATTCAATGGTTTGTTGATATTTGGCCCCATTTAAAATCACCCTGGTATTTAGACAAGTTATATTAGCAGGTGACCATCTGTCGCATTCAACACTATTACTAATATATGATCATACATTTTCAATGCTATTTATTTTCAACTTGTTACAAATTTATATTATTATCGCCAAAAAAAAATTGTCGTTTATATTTATATTATTATATGGGCGCATAAATGGGGTGCAATTGCTTAATTCAATTATGTATAAATAAACAATTTGCTGATAACAATTTCATTCAATGAACAAATTTGATAAAGAATATTGAAACAGATATACCATCATTCAGCTTTTTACCACCCCTTTTTCTAATTATCCAATACACGAATAAATAATGAAAAGCTTTTCGCGCGAATTAGAATTTTGTTGTAAAAATGGGTTGCAAATTAATAACGGTGACAATATACCTATATAAAGTTATATTCAAATTGAATGCAATAAAACTTAACCAGCATGTGACATATCGTTGAAGCAAATAACACATGTGTGGTATATTGGGGGGTATAAATTAAGCGTAGAAAATCCCAGTAAACCGCACCATCACACATACATTTATGCGAATTTGTATCATCATATACATGGCAGGTTTTTGGTGCATAAGTATGGGGGATGGATTTGGATATGTTGTGTTGTTGGGGTGTATATATGATGTGTATATGGGTAGTGTTTAAAATCCCTCTGACCGACCCCTTCAATTTGACTGCACACACACATGTACACAGAACGGTCATATATATTCGTGTAGGTGTGCATTTGTGTTAAATGGCAAGTGCTCTATACGATAAATTACTTTAATTGCTATCATTAACTTCACTAATGTGGCTCCGAACTCGGAAATACATTATTAGCCAACTTTTAACCCAATTTCGCAGACAAAATAAAAAATCAACCGATTTTGCATTTTTACTGAATTTCTCGTTTATCTAATTTGATATTTGTAAAACGTTAATTAAAAATTAACGACCAATAATAATCAATCGATTGTTGTAAATAGCAATTTAATTTGTCATTTGGGCATAGATTTTCAGTAAACATGAAAAATTAATATTAAAACGAAAAAATAATTTATGATTTTTCGTATGTTTTTTTTTTGTGATTTTGTTGATGTTGAAGAGCGACGCGTCTCGACGTTACCACCACCAATACCAGTTGTTTTAGCCGCCGCCAGTAGCGCAACACACACACACACACACACAGCTCGATTCGTACAACGTTCATTGTTAATGTAATTAGATTACACTTCATCAAGAGTGCGCTGTTTTCAGCAATGCCGCTTAGATGAGCTACAATTTGCATTTAATTATCACATATAATGCGCATTAAACGGCCCGTGTGCACTGTATAATTCGCGTAACCGTGAAATCGGACCTAATACAACAACATTTATAAACTCTCATTTTATTATGCTACAGCTTTACATATATGTATGTGTATAGTTTTTGTATAGCCCTCTAATTTACCATTTTCAGGAAAAAAGCTCTTTCACTCAGTCGCATTTTTATCAAATCAGACCAGTTTACATGAAAATGTACAAAAAAGTTACAACGCGAAAATGAAAACTAATTTAAGACGTTTAAAAATCGTACTGAAAACTTTTTGCAAAAATTGAATTTCGGCTGGTCAAATATTGGCATTATTTGCCCAGACTGATCTTTGTATACAAAAAATACACACCCACAAGGTTTGCAGGCCTGAGGGTTGTGTCGCGTTGTCTTCGCTGAAATTTTCCGGTTAGTTTAGCAGGGGTAACATAGACGCCCGGACCTAATGTAGTGCTGATCATGTTAGAATGTGTTTACAAGCCCAATTTACAATCGTCGTCCTCGCCTTGCGACGGCTCGTCATCAGTTTTAGTTTGTTTATCTTGCCAATAAGATGACGCACACTCACTCTCATTCATCCATATTTAAAGGACCGGATAATCCGCCCCCGAAGTCCACTGGAATACTACATATTCCGGTTTGTATGTAGAACGGATAGGAAAAGATTTTGGATTGTTTTTTCCAAAAATGACTGTCCCTATTTTTTGATGCTGCGGCGTCAACAGTCGTCTTCATGGACGTTTATATAAGAGCAAAACTAGGGGCTGTGCAATTAGCTAACTTGATTTGGTAGATCCCTTTCCGGGGATCTGTTCACAATGTGTTGTCAATGTTTTGTTTCCGGCGTTGCGTCTTTATTCCCTTAGTTCCCTCTCACAGTTAATTCAATTACTTGTACGGAATTTTGTGCTTTGTTTTCAACGCACGACGCGATTTGAATTAAAGATTAGTAATTAAGCAATGGAAACAGAGCCCGGCGGCCATGGTGTTGGTTGTTTAAATGAGGGCTTGATGCGTTCGTTGGATTCTTCAAATGTAATCGATATATGAACTTTTCTATAAGCACGACTTTTTATAAACACTTTTGTTTCTTATATACGTTTGCCAAAATTTGACATAATAGTTGTCCCCTTTTTAACGTGTCTAATGTTTTCTTAAAATGTATCGTATTTACCTAATACTTTGAATACAAACAGTTTTAGGTATACAAATTTAACTGCAACTAGAGATAAATTTGTGTATTTAGAATAATTTTTTCGTAATGCATTGATAACGTTTGAAAAAAATAGGAAATTTCGTAAATGCACTCTTTTGTGAATAATAAAAATATGAATTTAAATTCTGATAAATCAAACATTTGATTATGTTTACTAATATGTACTTAACGTAATTTTAAATGATATAAAATGGCTTTTTGAGTAGATGCAAAATTTTCAAGAAGTTTACTCTTTGATAAGATTTTTTTCCTAAACTTATTCCCGAGTGTTTGAAGTACGTTAGATTTTCCATGGTTAAAAATAGCTTCTGCCATGATAAAAATTTGCCAAGTGATGCAAAATGGTCTAATAAAAAATTACACAAACACGTTCTAACACTAGATAATATAAGTACACATAATTTCAAATCTGGATGTGTTTTTTACTTATTGTCAACAAAGAGTTATTTTGTCTAAGAACTTCTCAACAATGCGAGCTATCGGAAATTTGAAATATTGAGCTTTTTTATATATCATTTAGAAACTAAAGCAATTTCCACAATAAAGACCAAGGAGTATTAGAAAAGCTTTAAATCAGCTGCAATTTTTTTGGAAAATTGAATTTGAAAAAATCTTGATAATGTCGATAAACAAAATTAATAAATTTTATATTAAAATCATAAAAAGATGAAGTTATAAAATTATAATTTTGATTAGACCAGATAATTTCATCCTTTTGCAAAATTTCCAAATAAATCCAGATAAAAATCGTTTCAAACTAAAACAAATGCGTCGATCTTTATCTAAAAAAACACACCTGTAAGATCTGGCAGCCTGGAATAAAACATTCCGGTCCTCGCTAACCATTCCAACTGCATTTGGTGCATATGGGTGTGATGATTAATGGTCTGCACTTTCTGCACCATACCGCCAGTGTCCAATGAATGAAAAGCGGACGCTTGTTGCGGCTGACCAGCACCTTGATAGCCGCCATAAAATCCACCACCGGCCGCCCCATTCGGATAAAAATGATGATTCAAGAGTCCTGGCCTGGGCACAAACGTCGTCGTTGGTATTTCCTCACTGCCCGGCGATATAAGTGGACTGCGACTTCTTGTTGACGATGTTGGCGAAATACTACGCGGCGTCGAAGCCGCTTCTGGACTTTCCGTTGCCGGTGGTCTATGATCATCCCCTAATAAAGCGTCTATACGGAACGATTTCGGTTTGGTGTCTTGATGTTGATGGATTTTCGTGTCCATATTCAGCGGTTTCGTCTGAAATGTTTGGTCTTGCAAATGATGGTGGAGGGATGGTGAGTTTTCTTCAAGAAAATGCGATGCCATAACGAAATATTTTCAAATTTTAACTGTCACTTGGGTCACTAGCGAGGGAACAAGTTCGATTTCAAATTTCTCATGTACAGTTCTTGTTCGAATTTCGTATTTGGGTATTGAGGGGGTGAAATATGTAAAACAATTTATGTATTATTTTGTCAACCGTGGTTGATATCATCAACACTAAAGTTGTAGACAGACTAAACGATTTGATATGTATTATCCTAATAATATCAGACATTACAGAAACATTAGACGATACATTACACACATCAGATCGACTGTGCGCGTGAACAGTGCTCGTCGATTGGATGAAAAACTTTTCTAACCCCGCCTAGTCACCCCTTGTGTGAAAAGTTTGTTGCATGGCAACCACTGCATCCACTCGTTTGCAAACGATTCTCGACTTTTTGATTACACTGTATTATGGATGAAATTTTCAGCGAAATGGTTTTTTGATTTTTTACTTATTTATTGAAAGCTTTCACTATAAAAGCTTGTATGGTTGTTACTTTAAGGCACTTTGGGGGTGAAATCAACTTACGAACTGATTGCGCTCTTGTTTTCTGTCCAAATGAGTTAATTTTGGTAATTTGGTTCGACAATATCAAAATTTGTTTCAAAACTTTTCTTTAACTGAATACATTGTTATAAACCAGTAATAATTTCCTTCCATTATCTGTCCATCATGGTCAATTACCATAACTCGTTGATTGTGTCCACAAAGCCGAGGAATCGATTTCCATTGAAAATATTATTAGTGTTAACAGTAAAATGTGCTTGTTTAATTATATGTCAATATATGGATGGCTTCTAAAGAGCTCAAGTATTTTGTTGTTTAAATATACTTAAAATCAAATCAATTAACCGGTATATTTGCTTTACGAAAAGAAGCTAAAAAGGGATTCGATGCAGCAAAGATGCTGTGTAGGAATTTACATAGTTTTATTTACGTACGTGTCCAAGTGGATATTTAAAATAGGGGATTTGTATTATTTATTTTTAGCCAAATTCGACCGTACCTCGCTTAATTCCAATAAAGTCACATTTTTTAGATAAACATTTTAATTAAGAGACTGTAAATGTTATTTTTAAACTAAATTAGTGTCAATATATTTTGATAACATTTTATATTTAAAAATCAATCAATTGATCTTTAATAACAATTTTATTGTAATTATGAGCAATTACAAGATTTTCGTGACTGATAAAACAATTTAAATTACACTTAAAACTGTTGCCTATATTGAATAGACACTATTTATTTTGTTAAAATTAAACATAAAATTAATCTTTATTGTTTTGTCAAAAGATTAGTTGTCTCGAATGATGGATTGATATTTATATATTTATGGAAACATTTAATAATTAGTGATTATCACTATCACGTTTTTCTTTTTTTTAAATATTCGTTTATCATTCAAATTTTATTTATAAAGTCACTAAATAAGGGCAGGATTAGATTTGATTTAATATATTTAGTAACTTGTTGAAAATGTAAACACTTCTTGCTTTTTGATGAAACAACTTTCAGGTTCAGGTGGTCTTAATTAAATTTTGAGATTATTAATAAATTCTTACAAGAACAACAGGAAAATCAATGTATCCATCATGCAGACACTAAAAGTCAATAGATTTTAGATTACCTCAATGGGTAATCAAACACAAGAACTTCATTAAAGTCTATACCATTCTCATCATCAGTTGGAAATGTGTTTACATTCGAACACATAATAATACCATATAATTCAGTACTATCATATATCTTTCTCAAAACATAAAACAGGTTTATAATTAACTATGGATTACATCTTAAACATCGTTTCTTTGTATTGAGAGCTTTAATGAATAGCAAATATTTAATTTTACAATATAATAAGAAAAAATGCCAATTTTAATGCTTCTGTTAAAATACACTAATTTATTTACAATGAACGATTATTAAATATACAGATAGGTATTTTTTTGAATACATGAAAATTAATGTTCCCACGAACCGAATTGTTTGTACTATTGAAATATAATAAATTGTGTAAATAATATAATTCATTCTGTACCTACTGTTATATACATATATATACGACATATATAGCTGTATATACATATATATGTAAAATATTTGCATGAAACTAATCAGTAATGTGAGTATATTAAAACATAAGTGTTATTTAACGGCACTTTATCAATCGATTCGATATAATGAAGTGGACCAGGAAAAAGCCAACATATAAATGTTTATCAATACGAATCACAATATTTGATGTGTACAGCTTTTATAAATGTATATGTGTGTGTGTAATGTATACACAGTAGCACATATGATCTATTGTTGACAATTCTATTTCCATCCATCTGTCACATTAAAATTATTTTAATTGACTAATTTACTATACTACTTCAATTATTTATTAAATATAATGTATTGATTATTGTTAATGCACCCACGTATGGTACTTTATGTGCTTTGATGATTTTATTTAAGATACACCCGATATATTGTTGGTAATAAACAAATTATTTTATAAAAATCGGTCTTCTTTTATGGGGTGGTTGGTCGGAAAATGGGCTATAACTTTTTTTCTGAAACAGTTATTTTAAGTCTAATAAATGAATGATAAAGTCTAAGGGTGTAGTTATCATCGTGTATAGTTTCGGAAAAAAATTGTTACCAATAAATTTTTTATTAACGTTTAAAAGTTGAAAAACACATTTACTAAATATTCAAATGCAAGTTTTTTAAAAACTACAACTATAAATTGAATTCTGTTAACGGATTTGAGTTTCTGACACCCAAATTACCAGAAAACAACACCAAACACGGCCCTATTTGCAAAACTTTAATTTTGGACCCTCAAGAATTTTTTTTAAATATCAAAAATTGATTATGGAACTATAGAAAAAAACACTTTAAAGACGTTAAGAAAAAATATAAACATTTTCCTTTTAACATATAGCTAGTATAAAAATAAAATTGAAAGCTGTTAAGCTTTTCCGTGTGAGCTTTGAACTTTAGTCGCGTCTGTGTGTGTGCGATATGCGATATATACCACTTGTTCTGTGCTACGGGGGTGGAAGGATGAAGAGTGACGGGGGATGTTATAATTAGCACCAGATTAAAGTAATGTCTGGGGACGCATTAAACGATTTAGCTCTGTTAATTAAAAGTGTAGCTTGGAGTGGGGCAGTTAGACAAATGGCCGCCATGGGCGACCTCTCACTAACCAACTGGAAAAGTGGAGAAAAGGGCCTTTTTTTAATTGCCTTTCTCCTCGACGTCGTCTACAATTTATATTGAAATGGAATCTGTTGGAAGCAATTTTCGCACATTAGTTGTAACATGAATTCAACGAAATTCATTTTATAACAAAGAATTCAAAAGCTCAAAAAATAGAATTTTTTTATCAATTCATTATGCGATTATTAAATTAGTGTTACTTAGTTGTAAAATTATTTCGAATTGATACGTAAATGGAAAAGTCGCGATACTATGGTATAATTGCGACTTTGTTAAGGGAGTGTACCCTTAATGGCCATTGGGGGACATCGCAGTTTTAATCTGGGACTAATTTGGTATACAGCGCCGTTGTGGACGGACTACGGACTAAGTACTCTGTTGGGTAGAGCTTTTAAAGCTTTTAAATGTTGATCATTTGAAAGTGGCCACACGTTTTCCACTAACCGGAAACAATTAGCCCCAATTCTAAAACCGTTTCCAATTTGATTTATGGCCAATAATACGTCCAATTTTCAATTGATTTTCAAAAAGTTTTACAAAAAGCTCATGTTTGTAATTAATGGATTTATGGTGGCTTAGGTTCTCGTCTGTGAATTGTTTTTTTTTTTTAATAAAAAGTCGACGTTGAGGAAATTTTAAGGAAAATGTTGTCGTTGGAAGCTATAAAGATGATTTCAGTGCCTACTAATTAAGCTTAAATGAACAATCAGCAGTTTTTACGACGCCATCTTGCTCGAGTTACTTCTAGATTAATGATTCCTAGTATAGCGAAGTTTTTCCCTTCTGTCAGTATTTTTTTTATTTTATGTGTTTTTCATTTTATTCAAAGGATGATAATTTGTTTGGATTTTCATGCTTTAATATATAGATATATAATATGTTGTTATATTGTAATAAAGGAGGATCGATTTTTATTATATTTGTTCAAATAATATTTCGTTTTCAATTAAATCTTTAATAGGTCCGTTGTGCACCATTCTCACTAATTGGATATAAAATATTTAATAATTGACAGTGATATAAGGATTCTAAGATAGTTACTCGTTTCATTTGTAGATAAATAAATAGGTATACCTATGTTATATAAAGAAATTTTCATTTTTATATTTCAGAAAAATTAAAGAAAATTACAAAAATATAATAATTTAATTAGACGGTGGTATGAATACATTTTGGTCCATTTTCTCACACAAAGATATGGGTGTATGGGGAAACACTTTCTAGTTAAATGTGTCATCTCTCATAATTGCCTTCTTGGATTGTTTCATTAGCGACATCGTTAAAACTAACGACTCCCTAGTTGCCGGGCTTGTCCTCGGAAATTATATCCCGTTCGCTTAGTACTTTACATTACGTTTGTTGGAACAATTGCCTGCTCTACTGTTTCTTGCTATATTTCGCCCGTTTCTTTTTTTCATCTTATTTTCTCTTAATGCCACTTGTTTCGTTTTGATCCCGTTTTTCTCTTTTGTTAAACTCACTTTAATTAATTTAATTAACAATTTAACCGGCTAATAAATTGTCGCGGTAGAACGATTAAAATCATCTACATACAACAATTATAAATTATAATAGAAATAAATAGGTGTACTTATGTAGGTACTAGGTATATGGAAAAATATTTTATAAGTAGAATATAAATTTGTCTTATTTAGTGAGGAAGAAAACTGAAAAAATTGCATATGTTTTCCAAAAAACTGCCACTTAAAGTTTACTTTATGGATTTTTCTACCTTCTTTACCACGTTTAAAAAAAAACTCTAGAAAAATGAATTAGAATAAAGAATAAGTTTAATTATTTAACTTTGTTAACAGGGACGACTTTTAACTTTTTATTGTTAATTATTAAATAATTTTTAAAATTTCTTATTGCTGATCCTATGCAACTAAGGATACACTGGAAGATGACGATTTTATGATTTCATCTGAAATAGCGTTATATCACGTGACACAAACGATGTTTTATTCCACAATCCACAATTAACGTTTTTTAATCTATAGTTTCTATAGTGTCTATATGTTATCAAAATAAATAAATATTTATATCTTAAAATACTTTACACATGTCATGTGTATATACTAAATACTAAATACATATAGATATAGATACTATTTTTTATTTAGGTATGTACTAAATTTTAAGTGTTCCAATAAAAACCTCTAAAGTTTCCATACTAATTGTTTTTATTTTTTAAATCGCAAAAAATTACATTACAGATTAGTATCAGTACAATAATTTTATTGCATTTTTTATATATTTCAATTATAGACTATTATATATGATGTAACGGATGTAACGAATCATAATCGACCTTTGTAGTAATCCGTGTCAGTAGTCTCACAGAGTAAACGACACGAACGAGTTTCATTAATTCACTGTTGACTGTTGAATTTTAGTGTTGAATAGTACAATAATTGCTGATATAATTTTTTATACAAAAACATACTTAAATATTTGCAAAGTAATAGTTACATCAATTGAATGAATCTTATATCACGTTATATGATTACACGTTACCTACATTAATTGTAAAATATCGTAACAAGTCTTTATAGTGTGAATAGTTGTGAACTACATCCGATCTAAAAATATTTTACGCTCAACATGTCAGACTCCACACCGGCGGATATAATTAATTTGGAATTAGTTTTTTTGCCAAAATTACAGTCACCAACAAAACAGATAATTCGCACTGCCACAAAAACGCTCACAGCGGCTGGTGAAAATTATGGCAGCATTATGTTATCGCTGGACGTTACATTAAAAGACACAAAAACTGGCGAAGAAGAGACCATTCATGCTGCCGTGAAGGCGGTACCGAAAAACGAGTTGATTCGTAAACTTTTCCAGCCTGAGATCACATTCCTGAAGGAAATTGCATTGTACAATACGATAATACCAACGTTACAGCAATTTCAAAGAAAACATGGTATAGAAGACGTCATCGACGTCACTCCAACGTACTACGGTGGCCGAATCGGCCTGAAACCGGACGAATTCGATCTAAACGCCGTTTTGATATTGGAAAATCTAAAAACAAATGGATTTATCAACATCGATCGTACTGTGGGCTTCGATTTGGAAACAGCCAAATTGATATTACGGGATTTAGCCAAATTTCATGCCGTTCCGTTGGCCATAAAAATGGAAGATCCGAATTTATTCAAAGAAAAAATCGTTTGCAATTTGAAACAATTAAAAGCGTTTTCCGGTTTCGAGATGGACGATTTCATGACGTTTTATGCGGAATTAGTGGGTCGAGATCCTGGATGTAAACCGTATTTGGAGCAATATAAAGAAGCTCTTCAGCGCACCACCGATGCATACACGAATCCACCACCACCTCACGAGCCATGGGCAACTATAGCCCATTGTGATTTTTGGGTTAACAACACAATGGTGAAATTTGAAAATGGTAAACCTGTTAAAAATAAAATCGTCGACTTTCAAATGATGAGTTTCGATTCACCTGGAAGGGATTTAGCCCTGTTCATATTTACTAGTGTCCAAAGTACAGTGATTTTAAATAATTTTGACGAGTTACTCGATACCTATTTTAATGTATTTCTTGATACGTTGAAATCGTTAAATGCCGATACACAGCAGTTTACTAGAGAAGGACTGGAAGAGGAACTGGGAAGAAGTGTTAGAGAGAAAGCGGTTATGCATTGCACTTTTATGATGAAACCAATATTTGCTTCGTCGAAAAATGTAAAGCCAGTGGAAGAATTGGATATGGAAATGTTTAATGAGAAAGAAGGCCTATCTGATGCACATAATGAGAAATTGTGGTTGACTATAAGAGAATTTGGCAGAAGAGGCTGGCTCTAATTTATAACCAGTATTTTATATGCTAATTTTTAAATAAATAGAATGTTGTAATGATGTGTTTATTTTTTAACAAAACAATTCGTAATAAACCAAGTACTTATTTTTATTTTTTGCAATGTAATAGGTATGTATATAGACTTAAAATTTTTTATTTGAGTATTTCATATCTTCCATATCATTGAAATTAATAATTGTTTTCGTATTTCATCATATTAAACGTAAATACTAATTATTAACAATTATAAAACAGATGGTTGTAAATGTACTTACAAATTTATTTTTTTAAAAACTGAAAAGAAAACATGACAAAACTAGACAGTGGTAATTATTAATTAACTTGTTTATTATTAAACAAAGAATTACGTTTTTAATAAAAGCAATTGTTTTAAAACTTTCAACAATAATATTGTATTAGTTCAGAATTTACTTAAAGTTTAATTTATATGAAATGGGAATTTTATTTTATGTTTGAATATGAGTGGAAATTTAATTATTTCTTACCTATATATATATAATAATATTTGAAGCATTAAACAGGTGATTTTCATATAACTAGTTAATCAAAGTGTTAAATTAAAATGTCCTTCCCACAATTGAGTTCAATTAAAGAACTGTTATCGAAAACTTTGAAACCAAATGAAGGCATTGAAAATGTACAATTTGAAAGACTTTTAGGACCTGGTGAAAATTTTGCAAGTGTTTTATGGTCATTAAATGTTGAATTAAAGAATGCAGAAACTGGTAAACAAAAAACACTAAAAATTGTAGCAAAAGTTACTCCAGAAAATAAATTCGTGTTACAATTTAACAACATTTATGAAAAATTTGTAAAAGAACTCGAAATTTACCAAAGTGTTTTACCAGCTTTAAGCGAATTTCAACAAGAATATTATGTAAAAAATGTTTTAACAAACATTGCACCGAAATTTTATGGTGGATTTGTAAATAGTGGAAAAGATTATACTGGAAATGGCATTCTTTTACTAGAAGATTTACGACAATTTGATTATACAGTAGTGGAAAAATGCAAGGGACTTAATTTGGAGTGTGCAAAGGCAGTTTTAAGAGAATTAGCTAAATTTCATGCTGTACCAATTGCAATGAAAGCCCAAAAGCCAGATATTTTCAGTAAGAAAATCAAGCCACATTTAGATGAAATAAAACTCTGCCAAATCCAAAAAGACGATGGTATTAAATGGTTTCTAACAATGTTTCGAGATTTGGTTGAAAGTATTTCAGAAACTCGTCAACATGCTGACAAACTTGAAGAGCATATGCGAAAGTTGTTTAAACATACAATTAAAATTGTGGAACCTTTTGCCACTTTATGTCACAGTGATTTATGGTCCAACAATATCCTAATAAAATTCAATAAAGACGGACCAGAAACCATAAAAATTGTTGATTATCAATTATTGCACTATAATTCATTTGCGAAAGATCTAATTATTTTCTTATCTGTGTGCGTTGAAAGTGACGTGTTACTTAATCATTACGATGACTTATTGAATTTTTATTATAAACACTTCACTTGTACATTGGAAAGATACGGTGTGAATTCAAATCAATATACGTATGATGGAATGTTGAAAGAAATCGATCGAGTTGCAAAAAGTGAAAGGGTCACGATGCAATGTTTCCTAATGCTTTTTCCCATATATCAGGACCCGAAAAATGCTGTCGATGTTGACGAATGCGATATTCAATCTTTCATAGGTAGCAAACCTTCAGAACAACATAAGGAAAGATTTAAACTCTTAGTTCAGAAATATGCTAACCATAATTGGATATAATATTAATTTATTTATTAATAAATGCGATCATTAATTGTTTAGTTTATTATAATATAAATATAATTCTAATTACCTCCTACCAGTAATTTTCCTATAATTACATATTTTTATAATTACAAAACGTATTGTATTATAAAATATTCATGAGTTTCTATTATGTTTCTCTTAAAAAACATTTATTGAGAATGAGATTGCAGCTTTTTATATATGTATAGCACCGGCTGTTGTTTATTTATTAGATTTATTAGAATTATTATCAAATTCGATAAGAACTAAATATTGTATAAATAGTTTATAGAATTTTGTGTCAGTAAAGATTTAATTTCTATTAGTCAAGTATTGTACTCGAAATGGCTACAAACACAATACAAGACTTCAATAAAGTGCTTCCCAAAGACATTTTGAATGGAAATGAAATTGTTGATTTAAAAATCAGTCGTTTAACAGCAGCTGGTGATAATTATGGTAGTACGATGCTGTTAGTAGATGTGGATTTAAAAAATGTGAAAACTGGAAAAGTGAATACGTTAAATACTGTTGCAAAAACGGTACCAACTAATGAATTTATTGTCCAAATGTTTCAACCAGAAATCACGTTCAACAAAGAAATTGAATTGTATAACACAATTATACCAACGTTGCAGCAATTCCAAAAAGATCATGGTATAAAAGACGTCATTGATTTCGTGCCAAAGTTTTATGGTGGTCGTTTGGGATTAGAAGATGGAAAATATGACCAAAATGCAGTTCTGTTGTTGGAAAATTTGAAAATTGAAGGGTATGTAACGGAGAATCGTAATGTTGGATTTGATTTTTCAACAACAAAATTAATACTACAAAAATTAGCTCAATTCCATGCAATTCCATTGGCCTTAAAACTGAAAAAACCGAAGGAATTTGAATTGAAAATTAAACCATATTTGAAGGAGGTGATTATGGTACCGTCCGAGGCTTCAGAGAATGCATTTGATCCACTAACATTAATAATAGAAACTATCGAACAAGACCCATTTTGTTCTAAATATTATCCAAAGTTAAAGCCTCTTGTAGAAAAATTCGTAGGAATGAAAAAACATCAAGTAACAACGAAGGATTTTTTGGCTACTGTAGTACATTGCGATTTGTGGGTAAATATTTAAATAATGTCATGATAAAACCAGTTGATGGAAAAGTTGAAGGAGTCAAATTGGTGGACTTTCAATTGACTAATTACGATTCACCAGGAAGGGATGTGTCATTTTTCTTGTTTACCAGCGTTCAAAATGATGTTATCGTCAATAAATACGATGAACTTGTTGCGGAATATCACAAAAGTTTTATCAACACGTTAAAACAATTTGACATAAATACAGAACCTTATTCCCTAAAAGTAATTCACGAGGATATTAAAGAGGCAGTGCAAAGAGAAACACTGATTCAATGTCTTGTAATGTTGAATCCAATTTTTGCACATGATGAGCAAATACAAGATATTGACGATTTCTCAATTGACCGTTTAATAGCTCATAAAGAAAAAAGCCCAGAATTTATGGCAAAATTAAGACTACAGTTGACTGAATTTGAGAAAAGAGGATGGATTTAAGCACGTTACAATTAAGCCCTTATGTAATTATGTATTATAAATAATTTATATTTTTCAAATTCAATAAAATCGTATCATATACTCAAACAATATGTTTTTTTCTATTGTAATTTAGGTAATCATAAAAAGTACTTATATTGAAAATATTTCTAAATAATTATCAAACCAATTTACGCACCTAATAAATATAAATAAATGAAGCTTTTTTATAAAAAACACGCTATTGTTATCACCGATGATAAGAAACGTTTCAAGTTTCAATAACTTTATTTGAAGGATTGTAGTATAGTATGCAAATTATCTTGAAAATGAGTGGCTCATTAATAAATTTTCGCGAAATCCTTCTTCCTGATGTTCTTAAGGGCAAAGAAATAATTAATATCCATGTAACTCCTCTAACAATTGTTGGGAAAAATTTCGGAAGTGTCCTGTTTGAAGTAAATATCCAGTTAACAAATATTCAAACCAAGAAATTGGAAATTTTGCAAGTAATTGCAAAAATGGTGGTAAACAATGACTATTTATTGACTATTTTTCAACCGCATATTATGTTCGAAAAAGAACTAGAGTTGTACAAAACAATTATACCAGAATTGCATAAATTTCAAATAGAGAATGGAGTTGAGGAATTTATAAAAGATTTGGTTCCAAAGTACTATGGAGGTCGTTTAGGACTGGAAAATGAAAAATACGATTCAGATACTGTCCTCATTTTAGAGAATCTTAAAGTTCAGGAATATCTTATGTTGGAACAAACTGATGGTTTCGATTTGGATACTGCCAATTTAATATTACAAAAATTAGCGAAGCTTCATGCTACTTCACTTGCATTGAAAATTAAAAAACCAAATGAATTTAATACTAATATCAAACAATATTTAAAAAGAATCCGTCTACCTTACGATGAACTTAAAAAAGTTAACAATATGTTACAAATTATTGCTGGCGATCCGGTTTGTGCAAAATTTCACACAAGAGTGGAATTGATAATAAGAAAAATATTACAAAATCCACGAACCGAACCAAAAAACGATCTTTTTGCTACTTTATGCCATGGAGATTTTTGGGTTAATAATATTTTGGTAAAATTTGAAGATGGTATACCAAAAGAGATAAAATTTATTGAATTTCAGTTAATGTCATATGATTCACTTGGAAGGGATTTGGTATTCTTTTTATACACTAGTATAAAAAATGAAATTGTAATCAGTAATTACGATGAACTACTTTCGAATTATCATAAAACATTTGTTGAAACAATAAAACTATATAAAGTCAATTCGACACCATTTACACTTGATATGATTGAAGAAGAAATGCGAAAAGCATTGCATAGAAAAACATTATTGCAATGTTTACTAATGATTTTCCTAATGTTTTCTACAAAGGAACCTGGTTTACAAATTGAAAATATAAGGGAACTTTTCGATGAACCATCACCAAGTGACAAGTTTTTGGATAAATTGAGAACGATGATCACGGAATTTTCTAAAAAGAACTGGATTTGATTTCTAATATTGTAATATTTCCAATAATAATAAATAAATATTGTAAAGTTGACGTTATTTAAAATATATGCGCATTTTTCATTTTAAAAGAGCTAAATTCCAAATTGGACGTTAATAAATGCTCACATAAAATTTATTATGATATTTAGAGAACATGCAGACGCCAAAATTCATAAACTGAAACACGATTATAGTTAATATATTCTCATTAGAAAATGTTGGAGCAGATACGGTTTCATAAGGGATAGTTTACTTGTTTGTAATAATGTAGTAGTATGAATTCAGATCGACGCTCTGGCGTTATAGCATCAATTAACATTGTGGTTACCGGTAATCAGTCCCGAACCGCTCTTGTTAGAATATGAGTTGGTTTCTCTAGGGACAATGCCATTGTTTAAACTACAACTTGTAGCAAATGATTAATATACATCGCATTAATTCGTATCTTAGAAATATGCAATAAACATTTATAATTTACATATAAGATGCAGAGAAAAAGGAAAACTAAAACAACAAATTTGAATTTATAAGAAAATTTCTTTTCTTGATATCACAGTGTTCTCAAAATATAGTATTTTCAGGTTTACATCATATTGTCGTTATTTACTTTTATTTTTCCTTATCAAAATGTGAGTCACTTTGTTTATACACTCTATTATTGCAAGAAATAAGTCGTCGGACACTTTTTTAACATTCAAGGGCACTACATAATTTTCGTGCTCAATATTAGACTTTCCTGGAGATATTGATGACTTTGCGCTAGTGCTTCCAGTTTGATCAACTTTAATGCCATCGTATTTTTTTACTTTATGCTTTTTGTTAGATTTGACCTTAATTTTTAACAAATCATTTAACACTTTCTTGAAACTTCCATTGGATTTACGTTTAATGTTTTCTTTTGCCTAAACGAAAACCACAATAATTTAATATCAGTTGAAACTATAAAATGGACTTACGCTAAATTGGTGAACATTAACTGTTGATTCCTTGCTAGTATACTTTTGAATAGAATTAATATAGTTAGTTTTTTTATCAACAGTATCTATACTTGATATGTTAACTGATTCATATTGGTTCATTAGCAAATTGTATATATATTCAAATTCATCTAATTCACTTTTTATACTTGCAATTAATTCACGTTTAATATTATCCTAAATAAAAATAGATTGAAATTAATTGTTATTTAATTTAATTGTTCTTACCTTTGCATATATATTATTCATAATATTTTTACGCAATAACACATCTTTCACAATATAAAATATATAATCAAAAAGATTATAATACCAAATAAGTAATTTAAAATCGATAAGATAATAAAAACCTTTTTGTTCTGAAATGACAAATGCATTAAACATTATCTCAACTTTAATATTTTTATTCCTTCATAATATATTACTTTACAAACACATACAGAAATATTAAGAGATATTTTTTTCAAAAAAACCTAAATACTAAACATAAAACCAAACTTTATTTCAGAATATATTATAATACATATATCATCACAATAAGATCAGATTTTTTGGAAATGGTGCAAAAACAGACTCACTAAAATAATTTAAATTCTACATTTGTTGTGTGGAATTTCCATTCCATGTACTATTTTCATCATCACTATCTTTCGTATCTGATAGCCGATAAATGTTTCCATGGCGCTTAACTGCACCCGTATTACCAGATTTACGTGCCGATGGGGGCGATCTAAAAATATTAACAAGAAAAATTCATAAAACTCTCATAAATATATATTTATTCAATAAAAGTGTGAATTGATACATGAATTTACGTATACGTATATTTAAGTATATTAAAGTTCAAGAAAAACATATTCATTGTTAACAGAGACAAATAAAAATCATAAATATGAAAAATCTATTTGTAACGAACTACTGTATCTCTCAGTCTATAATAATCCGCACCACTAAAATTCGTTAATGTACGACGATTTTTAACAAATGCAAATGTAGGCATCGACGATACGCGATAATCAGATGCAATATCACGATTCTCATCCACGTCAACTTTTAAAAACATAACATTAGGAAATTCACGGGCCAGTTCCTCTAATTTTGGTGCAATCATACGACACGGACCACACCAAGTTGCAAAAAAATCAATCACCACCAATTTTGTACTGCCTGCCATCTTCAATTTATTCTCCAAATCGTATTTACTGCGTACGTGCAATACACTGCCTCTGCAACAATAACAAATAAATACATAACATGTAGAATAATAATTCACGTTTCTTTTATATAGAAAGAAAAAAATTAATGAATTATTTGCCAGTATGTTAGAAAGGCAATGAATGCACGATAAACACAATATCCTTTATAAAAATACAAATTGAATAAATAATTCGAAGAGGATTGGCCTTTTAATAATCTGAATAAACATGATTGAGTCAGTCGTAAAAGATTTTATAAAAAGCAATACATATGTATATTATTTTAACGTAATTTTGACGCATTTCAAATCATAATTTTTCCTTGAACTTTAAATATTACGCAAAATTACAAAATAATGCAAAAAAAATATACAGTTTTCAACACACACAATTCCAATAACGAATTAAACGTTAACATAGTTTTGTTTTTCTTACTTACCCTCTACTAGAACTTGTTCCTCCACTTGATCTACCACTTGTACTGTCATTTTCACCACCGGCTCCAGTTAAATATCCTTTTAGATATTGAAAAATACTTAAAATTGGTCCAATTAAACTCCAAAAGAATGCATATAAGCCACTTGTAGCTGCTGAACTAGCAACAACAGCTCCACTATTTACAGGCAATACTAAAATAACAGCATTTGGTACTAATTGTAGGTCCAATAATGATTGTGAATAATCATTTGTTGTAAATTCACGGCGTGGAAATGTTGTGGCCAATTTAAATTTTGTTATATTCAATTTAGTTTTTATATAAGTGACGACTTGATCAAGACTATCACTACTTGGAAATTCTTGTGTGTTTGAACCACCATCAGGCAATTTAAATTGTAAACGGGCTACATTGGATTGTTGTCTTGATGTACCAGCTTGGGGAGTTGCAACTTTTGGTTGTGTTGGTGGCGATGTGGAAAATTTCGCGGCACGTTCAGCTTTATCTTGTGCTATTTGTGCCAAAACACGATCTCTAGCAGCTTGATTTTCACGTTTCTCACGTTCACGTTCCTCTTTCAATTGTTTCAATTCTTGATCTTCTTGCCAACGTTTCATTTGCTGAACATTTTGGCCCATTTTACGACGTTCAATTTCCTTTTGACGTTCTTTCTCCTCCTCTTCTTTTTGCTTTTGAATGCGTTGTTTTTCTACTAATTCTTTAGCACGATTTAATTTCTCTTCAGCAGATAACGAGCTGCTGGCAGTAGAATTTTCCATTGTTTGTGTTGAAGGTCGAATTGAACAAACTCCATTTTCACAAACGACATTATTTGATTGTTGTTCGGCCTTAATTAAACTTTCAGATGGAATTGTATTTGTTATTGGACTTAACTCGGCTCTTTGCAGGATGTTATCTATTTGTAACGATAAACTTTCTAAGTCTTTTACTTCCGTTATGATTTCTAATGGCACTCCACTTTTGCCTATAAAAAATATTGAAGGGGATGGTGCTTGTTTGTCTATAAAGAATAAAAACTATTATCTTGTATGTAAATAATCGATAAGTTTGTCATACATATTTCGCTAAATTGTTGATGGGGTACAGAATTCGCTTCAATTTTAATTGCTACAAAATTTTCACTTTCTAATTTGTTGGTGATTGCTTCATTATTAATTATGTTTGTTATTTGCACTGATTTATCATCGCTGCCTGTAAAAAACATTAATTAAAGGAAATGAGAAAATTTCAGAGATGATTTATTTTTTTACCTTCTATATAAACTACAAATATAGCACCTTTTTGTTTAGTAACAGTAATTGCATCGGCAATACCGCCGTTGTACCAATGCATTATGGAAATTTAGAAAATTTGTAATGAAAATAAAATTAAATAATTTTTACGTTAAAGAATCTCGAAAAATTATGAAATGACGTTGCAGATATGACAGAATACAATAACATGAAGTTAGGGACTATCCAAAGGGTCACTTTTGGATCACTTGGAGTTCATACTGTTTCAAATAGAATGCACTGGTTAATGGAATGGTCTAACCTTACTTTTTTATAGACTTCAGTTTGTTAAAAAATTTGAAAGTCTGTTTTAATTTTATTTAAATTTGATTATTTAAAAGTTGTAAAATGTCTTCTGATAGTGAAGAATCTGTTGAATCCAATGAACCCTCAGAAATGATCACAGAACAAGAGCGTAATTCAATACGAGAAAAAATATCCACACTCAGTTTTGAGGATTTGCTTAAAATGAAAGAAGAACTTGGTTCTAAAGTTTATAATGAAACTGTATTTGGTAAAAATGAAAGTCAACGTAAGGGCCAAGTGAAACGAGCCAATAAAAATAGACCTCGTGAAATAAGTTCGAAATTACCATTTAAAAAGACACGAATGAATCAATTAATTGAAGGAAAAAAAATCGTTCCACGAGATCCTAGATTTGATCCTTTGTGTGGTAGCTTTGATAACAAAATATTCAAGTCAAATTATAAGTTCTTACATGAAGTTCGTTTAAAAGAAAAGAAACAATTAGAAAAACAGTTACAAAGTTGCAACGATATGGAAGAAAAAAATAAAATAAAATATCTTTTACAAAGGATGCAAAATCAAATTAGGGAGGAAGAAAAACGACAGAAGGAACAGGAGAGACAAATTGAAGAAAAGAGGCACATTAAAGATAAATTAAAACGAGGAGAGAAACCAATGTTTAAAAAGAAATGTATTATTAATTATTATACTTCGTATAATTATATTATTTACTATAATTTTTTTTCTAGCTGTTAAAAAATTGGAAAACCTTATCGAAAAATACGAAGACTTAAAGAAATCAAACAAATTGCAAAAACATATAGAGAAGAAATCGAAAAAAATGTATAGAAAAGAGCAGAAAGGGAAACCTATAATATAAAACAAATAAATTCTTACTAAATTACAAATTTTATTTTACTATATTATACATTTTTGCTATCTAGCCCGTTCGCAACATTTTCGCTTCCTTCTTTTCTTGTAATAATTTCTTTTGTTCGCTTTCAACTATTTTACGTTCAGAAAGAAACTGTTCATATTCTTTGGGATCTAAATCGTGAACTACTTCAATACCACACGATCTTGCTGTTCTAATGACAAGTCGACAAACTTCTTCTAAAGTGTGCAATTCTAATGGAGGGTCTTTGTGTTTCATTTTTGCTATTTCGTAAACATGTTTGAGTGTCACTTTCCCGGATACTTCTTTGCCAGGTTCCATGGCAGCCCGTTGTATGCCAGCCGCCTGTTTAAGAAAATAAACTGTGGGCGGCTGATGGATGACTAATTCATAACTTCGATCTGGGTGCACTTTTGCTCTTGTAGGCAGTGGAATGCCCTCTTTTATGTCTTGTGTACGTTCGTTAAAATCTTTACAAAAAGCTGCGATGTTTATACCACGCTACAAAATTCAAAAGAATATATTAACAAGGTTTCGATTGTTTACTAAAGATTTCCCACCTGTCCCAGCATGGGCCCCAATGGAGGGCCGGCTGCAGCCATTCCAGCCGGAATATTAGTACGTAATTTACCATGGACTATTTTTTCAGTGGCCTTTTTTAGGTTTTTCAGCCTGGCGGCTGCTTTAGACATTCCGGAGATAAATAGATATAAATAAAATTTGCAAGATACAGAAAAAATGAGGTTAGAAGTCTTCTTCTTCCGTAAGAATTCGTTGCTTCTTCTTCAGTTAAATTCAATTTGAAAGCGGTAAAACTTAAACATCATGTTGAATTATTGCATTATGTTATTACTTCAAATTATTCCATCCAGTTTAAATGAAAAGATTCCATTCAGACCAGATTTTACGAAAACAAGAAATTTAGCATGCTATCAGTGTATCTCTGATGATATGAAATCTCCCTATTGCGCTAATTCAATGTTGTTATCTGCTCCAGAAGAAGTGCTTGTAGATTATATGTTTCAGTGTCCTTACGGCCAAGACGAATTCTGTTTAAAAAAAATCGTTAAAGGAAGTAATGCTTCTACAATTCGGGGATGTTATGGACCCACTGACATCAGTAATAACAAACTGAAAACTGGTTGTTTCCAAACAGACAAAGAATCAGTATGTTTTTGTACAGATCATTTGTGTAATGCGACCTACTGTTTAAATTCACATGCTTATTTCAACAGTGTCCTATTTGCATTCTTATTGTTTCTTGTAATACGCCAATAAAACAAAACTTTCAAAGTTTCAAATTATTTTATTTCAAATTTGGTGAAAATTCCGGCATTTGCATAAATTTTGTTACAAAATAATCACGTATCGTTACAAACGGACTATATTTAAATATTAAATGATATAAAGCATATCGAAGAGGCTCATGTTTATAAACCGCATACGGATGTTTATCCAAAAGTGCTTCATTAAATGTTTCGTACATTTGTTTGTTAGAGATTCGTTTCGGTTCACTCGGTCCACTAATATACGACAAATATATGTTGTATTTTTTGAAATAATCACCATAGAAATTGTGTTGTTCTTCAGTAAATGAGTCGTGCATTTCTTTTACATTCAATAATTGCTTCGACATTATATTACTTTCTGTTGGAAATGAGCCAGGTATAAAAGTGGAAACTTTTACACCATATTTTCTCAGTTCAACACGAATTCCATCACTCCAAGCTGCCAAAGCTGATTTTGTTGCTCCATACACAGCTAATCCTGGAAGTGTAGCTTGTGCACAATGACTTGTAACTGTTATTATCCTTGCTAAAAAAATATAGCTACGAATTTGTTCATTATTATGCGATTATTTTAAATACCGCTGAATTTTCTAAGTAAGGGGCAAAATGCTCTGGTCACTTTAAAGGTGCCAGATAAATTTACATCCAATTGTTGCTGAATAAGTCGTTCTGTTAACCATTCGAATTCACCAAAATTCATTACGCCAGCGTTGTTTATGAGGGCATAGAATTCTACAAAAATTTATTATGGTTTCCAAACATTATTTGGGAATGTTAATATATTACCATAATTCTGTCCTAAGTAGTTTTCCACAAAATTAATAACATATTTAATGTTTTCGCTGTCAGTGACATCGAACTGTATTTGTACAATATTCTCTCCATACGTTTGTCTTATAATTTTTGCTCCAGCTGATTCCAGACTTAAAAAGCCGGCAATAACAGTAAATCCAATATCATTTGTATGTTGTGCCAAAGAAAATCCAAGACCAGAATCACATCCAGTAATAAAGACAACTTTCTTTTTACTTGATTTTAACTTTTCGGTTTGTCGGCAAACGTAAACGAAACTGCCAATTGTTAATAAAGATACGGAGAACGTTTTTACTGTTTGATGGGTATTAAAGCCGTGATTAAGTAATATTAGGATTCCTAATGCACCTGCACCGATTGCAGTATACATCTCGTTAATAATCTCAAAAATTGTGTAAAGGCCCATGATGATGATGATGCTGTAATTATTTGTTCATGTTTAACAAGGATTAAACGATAATTAAGAAGAATGTTATCGCATTTTACTGTCGTGAATTTACTATTTTTGTTAGTGTCACAATTTTAATCAATTTTTGTGGTTATGTTTATAAGAAAAAAAATTGTAAACAAAAGTTTGGAATAAATTTGATATTTTATCAAAGGAAAATAAAAGCAACTTTTAAAGTAAAACTATATATTTTTTTCATTTTTATTTATTTTATGCTTCATTTTTCATATTTATTTCAGGTAATATTCACAAACTAAGATTAGACCATTGAATCTTTTCAAAATAAACTGTTCCATCAGCAATAAATTGTATTATATCTGCATATTCTGTTGGATAAATAGTAGATGTCATACTTTCAACACCATCATTAATAAAAACCTCCACTGAAGATTGATCCAAAAATACTTTAAATTTGATAAGATCGTTAGAAAGTAACGCTACATTTACCACCCGTTTTGTAACTGCTGGATTTTCTTCACCAGTAATTTCAATACCACTGAATTCTCTATTCAAAGTTACATCACCGTATTGAGGATTATAGCTTAATTCAGTACTCTCTACATCATTGTATCTCAACAATATTTTAAAGAAATTCGCTTGACTTACATTAGCAATTACTTCTAATATACCAACTTCTCCAACAACAGCACTAAGTGTATAGGTTGCATTCGTAATACTGATATCCTCATATACTGGAGACGAAGACACATAATTCTGAATACCATCAATTGGTGTTTGAATCAACACATCGTCAACGAAGCTAAGTTGTCTTGGTAAAGTCATAGCACCAGTCCATTTATGGTTGAGCGTGTTTGTTGGCCAACTTCGGCCCCACATGTTCATCCAGGCGATCACAATACGGCGATTTTCATGATCCAACAATGATTGAGTTGCATAGAAGTCCAAACCGTGGTCAAGTTCTTTCTGATACTCAACATTCAATTTACCAGTTTCCCAATTCACGGAACCAACAAATGCAACGACTGAATCCAGATTCCAGTATTCATTTCCACTTCGTGGTATTTGAATTGGTGATAGCACCAACAGGTCTTTTCCATCTAATTCGAATAAATCCGGACATTCCCACATGATTCCTTGGTCTGCGGTACCTTCCAATAAGATCGATTTAAGGGACCATTGAATTAAATCAGGCGATTGATACAGTAAAACTTGACCAGTTTCGTTAACAGTTTTCGAAGCAAGGACAACGTAATATGTGCCATTGCGTTCGAACACTTTTGGATCACGGAAATCGCTAGCCAATGCATTTTCCGGTAAATCGCGTGCAGTTAGAACTGGATTTTCAGGAACTTTTTCAAAAGTTACACCATCTTCGGATACAGCTATACATTGTTGTTGTAAATCGTTGCTAACACAAGTATACATTACGTACAGTTTTCCATCTTTCTCGATGGCGCTTCCGGAGAATATGCCACCACTATCGTATTCTTGGTCGGGTGCTAAAGCCACTGGCAAGTCTTCCCATTTGACGAGATCGCTACTCTTTGCATGGCCCCAATGCATTGTGTCCCACACCGCGCTGTAAGGGTTGTATTGGTAAAATAAGTGGTATTCTCCTTGGTACATTGAGAAACCATTTGGATCATTAATCCAACCGATTGGGGCCATTGCGTGATATTTCAAACGATATGTTTGAATCACAGTGTTTCTATTTTGTTCGATATATTCATTTGCTCGATCGATACTGTAGTCTTCTTTGGTTTTCTGGATGGAAGGATTGATAAACGTTTGTAGAGCCAATAGGAGAAAAATAAAATTTTTTGCTGCCATTTTGGTACGTCAACTAATAAGTTTAATTAGTTTGATTAATTTGTGAAATTTTAACTAAAGCAAGACAACTTACCAAAACTTGAGGGCGATATAAGTTTGTAAAGTCAAATATGTAACTTATTTATATTGAAGATTCAATTTATAGATTACGATTAGATATGGATCAAGAAAATACTTTAATAGTTTTATTCTCACGTGTTATTTTTTTGGTAGTAATGTAATTCAAATGTTGGAAATTTTTGAGTGTGAAGTAGATAAGCACATTAATAATTGTTCATTGGAAATAACGAACTGGAATAGATTTTCATCAAAAACATATTTTATAGGTATATGATTGCGTATTTTCACATTTTATTTAAATTTTAGAATATTTAATTTGTTCCGCAATCTATAATTATGTTTATTTAATGTATTAACAACAATCATATTTGTATGCTTATTATTCACAAGAATAGTGAAAAATACTAAAAATTGTTGCTGTAGCAGAGGAAGTAATCATGTAAATTAGTTTATTTGGACATGTGTCAGTAATTGATGGTCATTTTAATTTTTAACAATATTCTCTGACTAATTTTTGAATGGAATATTCTCTTAATTAAAACAAATCAACATTAGGTATTATGTTTACTTGATTAGAATACATGGAACAATCGTGGAATTATTGATAGTTTATCAATAATGTTAAACAATATGTTTCTCAATTAATGGTTATTATCTATCATTAGGTTGATTATGACCGGCGAACACCCATTAACAAAAAAGTTACGCACCGATTTGCCTACGTAGGTACCTCGATCTTGGGTGGTGTGGAAAAACAAATACGTTTTAGAGATGTTTTTAAAACAATTTCTGTTTTTATTGGGCGTTTAATAGTAATAAACTCGAAAAATAAAAAACTAGAAAACCGAAAAACGGAAAAAAAAGTAAAACGGAAATTAAGCTTACACAAATATATCGGGCGATTACCACTTAATATCATTTATCATTTATATTAACTACATATTTAAGGCCCGATCTATCTCTATCCACCTCTTTTTAAATTTATCCTGCCCGTAATTTCTATAGAAACAATTCTCTTAACAAGCGTATCGAAGGAAATTACAAGCAGGATAATGGGATAAACTTACAAGAAGGTAGAAAAACTGGGGCTTTAAAAGTTTTAAATTTTCACAGGATTACTAAAATTGAAACAGAGTCATCTTTCGTTTTCATTGCTAGTTATTAAGTATCTGTGTGCATGTTTTCTGTTTTCTTGTTTATTATTGATTGTAAAAAGCTAAAAGATTGATAAGAATTGTAAATACACAGAAAGTTGATACAAATTTAACACAAAATTGAAAATAACAACACTAAAAGTTATGGACAATGAATCGAAAGATGGTCCAGTTGAAACAATAGAATCATTAACCAAAGAAGCCGAATTGTTAAAGAAAAAATTAGAAGATGAACGGCAAAAATTAAACGATGTTACCTGTAAGCAACTTCCTTATACTCCTAATTAATTTTAATTAAGTATACTTAATGCAATTCGTAAATATTTCAGTGTCAACCGTTGCTGATCGTTTGGACATAATCAATTATATGAACATAAAACCAAGACGAACGTTAAAGGGCCATCAGGCAAAAGTGTTATGTTCAGATTGGTCCCCAGATAAACGGCACATAGTCTCTTCATCTCAGGTTATTTATTTTATTATTAATTTAATCCTAGTATTGTGGCACTTATATTGGTTTAGAGCATGTCAATGCAATTGTGCTTTGTAATAAAATATAAATTTGTTCATGTAAAGAAAAAATGTTTCATAAACTATGTGGTAGGATGGTAAAATGATAATTTGGGACGCTTTTACTACTAACAAGGAGCACGCCGTCACGATGCCTACCACATGGGTGATGGCTTGTGCTTATGCACCATCTGGGAGTTTGGTTGCTTGCGGGTACTTATAGAAAATTTCCTATTAAAACATATGCTTACCATGGATTTTGTTTTGTATTTTTAGTGGTTTGGACAATAAAGTGACTGTTTATCCGCTCAGTTTGGATGAAGATGTTACATTGAAGAAGAAAACTGTAGGAACACATACGAGTTATATGAGCTGTTGTATTTTTCCCAATTCAGATCAGCAGGTACGATTTTAAAACACAAATTCAATTATTTGTCCACTAAGTTCTTGTAATAGATTTTAACTGGAAGTGGAGATTCTACATGCGCCCTTTGGGACGTCGAATCTGGACAATTGTTGCAAAGTTTTCATGGTCATTCCGCTGATGTGATGTCCATTGATTTGGCACCATCTGAAACTGGAAACACTTTCGTTTCAGGCGTAAAAATGCCCTCAGATTTCGTTTAAAGTGGAATATTTGTGTTAAATTTGTTATAGAGTTGTGATAAAATGGTATTAATTTGGGATATGCGATCAGGACAATGCGTGCAATCGTTTGAGGGCCATGAATCTGATGTGAACAGTGTCAAATTTCATCCAAGTGGTGACGCCGTAGCGACAGGCAGCGATGATGCAACTGTACTATTATCAATAAATCATGAAAACATCGATTTAATGTTTTAGGTTTTAGTGTCGTTTGTTCGATTTAAGGGCTGACAGAGAAATAGCCGTTTACAGTAAAGAGAGCATCATATTCGGCGTGAATTCGGTTGATTTTTCCGTTTCTGGCCGTTTGTTATTTGCAGGATACAATGATTATACAGTTAATGTGTGGGACACGTTGAAATGTGTTCGAGTTTGTTTATTATACGGTCACGAGAATAGAGTATCGTGTTTACAAGTTTCACCGGATGGTACAGCATTATCGACAGGATCTTGGGATTATACATTACGAGTATTTGACGTAATATTATTATTGTTTTTAATATGTTATCTTGAAAATGTTTTCAGGTTTGGGCTTAAATTTGTAATCTCAATGTTATATTATGATCATGATATGTTATAGTGTGTCCTTGATTGTGAAACACTCTGTTTACTGTATTAAAATGTTGTTTCCATTACTTTAAATGTATTTTAAAGTTGCATTTATTTAAAAAATAGTTTATTGTAATTAAATAAATATTCAAATAAATATATCGATAGAAAAATATGTATTTTATTTTGTTTTAACTCTAAACTATTACAATAACATAATAAAATAAATCATAAAATTATTCATTGACGGTAATAATTTTAAAATGGTAATCGAATAATTCTTGAAATCCTCCAGACGATGTTTTTGGTGTAGCAGGCATCGTTTGAGGTGTTGAATTTGCTGTTTGGACTGGTTGACTTAAATTAACTGGATAAAACAAATTGTTATTGTAAGTTTGGACCGCTGGTCCCATATTCATTGGTGGTGGCACGAAATTCGGGTAATTTTGTCCTGGGACATTCAAACATGGCGTAAATTTGGGTTCGGACAACACATGTCTTGCTCTAGCAACTACTATTCTGTTATTAGCAACACTAATTCTAGAATTACTGGAAGTGGGTTGCGATGAAGTGCTGCTAGACGAAGATGGTTGTGAAGTATTGGCGGTTTTAGATGATGGCTCGCCGAAAGTCGTCAATCGAATCAATGGTATTAATAGACAATGTTTGTTCAATTCAGCATCATTCAATTCTCCTAAACAAAAGCCCTTCTTAATTAATTGCCAACCGGAATTTGTGTTTGTTGTAATCGTAACTTCGTACATGTACTTTTTAGATGGTTGTTTAGAGCCTATTATATCTGCAGCGAAACATGCGATGCCGCGCGACAAACGATACGTCAAACGGAAAATCTCATCGTGTACCAGTAAATATTGTCGATGTGTTGAGTGTAAGGAATTATTGGAATATTCCGTTTTTCCAACACAAACCAGCTGTGAGTGCATTTCGCTTAAATGTTTTGTGATTACAGGACGTGTACCAACTGTTCCACATCCATCCACTGGACAATTATATGGGCGACATGGGCACGATTTCTCGTGTTCGGTAATTTTATCGTAAATTGATATTTCCATGCAACCGTTATCTTGATAGGAACAGTGATAGAATTTTTTTGATAATAAATTCTCCAAATCGAAATTGCGTGTGTTTGTTAATTCGGCTTGGCAGTTTGGACATTGTTTCACCTCCGACTTACATTTAATACATATACTGTGGCCCACTTTGCATAAATAAATCGGTGGACGCATTGGTTCATAACAAACTGGACATTCAAAGTCTTGTATATTATCGTTTGGTTGTTTCTGCTTTACGTCTGAATCGTCGATAGTGAATATTAGTTTGAGTTTATCATTAAAATGCGTCATTTGTTGCAATACTTCTAAATTCATTTTTTCTACATTGGAAAAATTGAATAAATTTTCTAACGGCTGCAGGGACGCTTTTATACTGAGGTAGCAATTCTCATCACTGCCCTGATATTTAATGTAGTACAATTTAACAGCTTCATCCACAGCAACTTTGTACAGTACATGTCTTAAACTATTGGTTGTTGAAGCAAAAACGAACTTTAAAATAAATTTATACGAATCCATTAAAATTAAATAGTATTCTCCGTTTGGCGAGATGGCTTTAATATCAATTTCTAACGTGAACGAATTTGATTGTGCCCTAATGACGAATTGATTGTGCGATTGGAACATATGGTGTACTAAATTTTCCAGAGAACCATTCCATTCACATGTTGTTTTCTCATAGTTTTTATACGGACATTCTCTAGTATGAAATTTGCATGTTGATTCGTGATTTCGTTTATTATTGTGACTCAAAATTGCGTCACACCCTTGAATTTTATATTTGCAGGGCAACTTTAGTTTACTTAATATAATTGTTGTTATTTTATTCGGTAAACAATGATTCAGTACATCAATTTTGAATTTCGTTTCATAACAAATTCCACATACATTACCGACGTCTTCGACCAACATAATCGGATCCACTAGTAATTCTTTGCAATTTACACAAGCAAATATGCCATCATTAACTAACTGAATCAATAGATCCTTATCTTCTTCGCTATGGCTAACAATTAAAAAAATATGTAAATAAATTAGTCATTAATAATTAAAGGAATATTACCTTTCTTGTTTGTTGGTCATTTTTAAGCGTATGTACGAACTTAAATAGCTAGTGCTAGTTTACAATTTTTTTATTGGTCATCAATTTGTTAGATTATATTATTAGATTAAACTAAATTGCTAATGTAGAAATATGCTGCTCGGTAATTTAAGGTTATATCTCTCATAACTTGTTTTTATTTGAAAAGTAGGGACTTTTCATTTATCACTAATGGAGGCAGTGATTTATACGATTTTCAAATTTTAGGACGAATTTTAAAATAAAACTAAATTACTTAACTTGTTTGAAGATTTATTGAAAACATGATAGTAAATACTAATTGAATCCTTACAATTCAAAAGCGTTCACCCAAAAGATACGTTCTTACATAAAAATCTTATTTAAAAAACTGATCGTAATGAATTGTTTTTGAATAAACGCTTTGCGCTCGCTTTGGATATTTATTATCGATTTTCTTTGTAAAAGAAAAGCCTTTATAGTTGAGGTTTTTTTATTCAATTGGCTGATCATAATAACAGTATATTTTTTTAAAGATTTACAATGCAGTGTTTTTAATTTGTTTATTTTTATTATAACTGTCCAACAATGGATTTGTGCAAGCACCAATATTTGTTTAATTCAATAATAATCTAATAATTTGCAATAGTTACTAGTTATATTAACTTTTTCAACATGGAATTCAAATAAAATACATACGAGCGAATAAAAATAAACGTACGATTTTAAGAAGGCATATATTTAAGTGGTATAATTTTATCTTAATATTTATATTAGCTGCAGTTTTTTGAATTCCACATTAAAAATTTATAATTGGAAATATTTTTTATACTTTTCATATATTAATATTAATATTTTAAGACTATATTTATATAATAATTACAGTATAATTAACAGTGACTCAAAAATAAATATCGCGTTCATTCTAATAGTAAAAAATAAAGTTTTATCTACATTATATTCATTTTTAAGTCACGAAACTCTAATATCTTTTTTTATTTTTAATTATATTGTTGATCTGATCTAATGTTGAATATTAAATTTATTATACGAGCTTTGTTTTAACGACATACATAGTGTTTTTTTTTTAATTTTTTACCACATCAATAAATTGTGCAACCGCAAAAACACTTTTGTTACTAACGAGTGGAAAACAACATCAACTGTTTGAAATTATTCATTTTTCAGTAAAATTTAGAATAATAATCTCCAATTGAACTGTACTACGGATACGGTTGGCACGAATTGGTAATAACTTAAAGCGAAATTTTCTATTTATTAGAATTGTTCATTTTTATGCAAAACGAGTTAATGATAATTTTAGAATGAGCAGTGAAAATTTTATAAGCTTAATAGTTTAGAACATTACCATATAACTAAAGAACAAAAGAAAAAACAATACGTTTTTGCCTAACTATTATTTTAATAAATTTTTTACAGACACAAAATAAATCTTTGGATTATGTTATACTTAAGCAAAAAGCATCGGGACGGAATGAAATTAACTTTTTATATTTTACATATTGAAAATAGGTAATATTTCCATTGTTTTGATGCAATCATTATGGATGAAACGGAAGAAAATGGGACAGAAAACGATTGTCGATAATACAATATTTCGATAATAATTTGATTCCATCCCGAATTAATTTATCACAAAACTAAAAAAGGAAGAAAAAATAATAAAATAAAAATAAAACAGTCCATTATTTCAATATAAACACAATAATAATTAATTTTCATAACAGTATAATATATATAAACAGGAGTGTACCTCATTTAATTCTTAATTTTAATATTAAATTTTATATATTATGTACAAAGGGCAAAATCCTATTGATTTCCAATCCTTAATAGTTTTTCTTTTGTATTTGTGAATAACAATTTTAATAATATTTAACAGTTATCTACAACAATGATGTAAGTACATTGTGAACTAAACGAATTTACCAAGAAAATAATTAAGGGTTGCAATCAAGAGGTTTCTTCTTTTTTTTTAAATGGGAAGGCTTTAACAATAACCACTACTATCGTTACTTTGTACATTTTGCCGATTTTATGCGGACGTAAAGACTAAAAAGAATATTCCATAAAAAAAAAATTGAAACAAAACAAAAAATGAATTGAAAATGTGGAGCCAAAACGCAAATCCTCACTACGACATTCATGTCGAATTTTTAATAATCATAACGTTTTTTATAATCTAAAAAATTTTACTTAATATTTAGTAATAAAGATGATTTTTTTTGTGTGTTTTTTTTTTTAATAATTAAGTGGTTAACAAGTTTTGCCTTTCTCACTGTCTGTGCCTTAAATTAGAATCTTTACCGTGGTCGGGCGTGTTTTTTCTGCAACAAAATCATATTTCAACTATTTAATCATTTCCCCAATTTTATTATCACAAAACAATTACACATTTCAGTTGTATAAATATGTACACTTACTGGTCAGGGCTTTGATCTGTATCACTTTCCTCAAGTTCTGTCTTATTGCGTTTCTTTTCGTAAATGAAAATAATGGCACATAATGTTATAACTTCAGCGCAAATACCTAAGAATGGCCACAAGGCGGCATATTTATCTACAAAATAAAACGATTAACAAACAGCAATTGAAAATGTGTTGATTTTGTACCTTTTACTCGCACCATACATGTTGACCTGTCCAATTCTAGTCCAGTTACTGGTGATGTTGCGATACATGTGAACACACCCCGATCGTACATATCAATTTTTTCTATTATTAAGTAACTATTGTCAATATCTCTTTCAGGATCCAGTTCCAATATGACTCTTTCATTGGATTCTGTATAACTGTGATTATATGTGTCGTTCTCTGCAAGAAAAAACAAAGGAAATCATTTTATTGAAATTGTATTCTTCTTGTTTCCAACTGACTGTATTCCCATGTTAATTCTGGCAAAGGTAATCCCTTAACTTGACAATGTATTTTCAATTTCTCACCCTCGACGACATTTATATTTGATGGCACTTTGATCTTCAAGTTACCTTTAAACAAAAATGTTCATTTAAACAATATTTTGCGATCTTTTAAGGCACATACTGAGCGCTTTGATCAATCGTTCTGATGTGACTTTTCCATTATCTTCGACCATACAAGAATAATTGCCAGCGTCGGTTTCTCTTGACTCACTTATTGTTAATGTATATGTATTGCCTTTGTTTGATAATTTAAAGCGATCACTCGATTTTAATGGTGCATTATTTTTTCGCCTATATTAACACAAAAACAAAAATATTATTTACAATACGAATATTTCTTTGAACAGTTAATTAAATTGTTAAATTAAAATAATATCATTTATTTCGTTTTAAATTTAAATATCTAATTTTATCCTATATTATACAGGTGACGAAACTATAAATAAAAATGTCGCATATATTCCATTATAAAATGTACATTTTTTTCTTAATTTTCTTACCATTTAACTTCCCCTGAGGAGTTTTTATCTTCTGATACGTTACATGATAAATGGAAGGTTTGTTTTATATTGAAATTTACAGATTGCGATTCTGGATTATCATATTTCGCCGATTCGATTTTAACTGTAATAGAAAAATTTAATTACAACAAAATCAAAATCTATTAAAAGTACTTTTAGTCATAAAATCTAGGCTAAATTAATTTTTTATATCATATTTATAGCTGTTTATAAGTGATCATATAGTAAAATTGCGCAATTTTAATAGGAAAATCAATGGAAAATATCGTATTTTATTGTTGTAGCAAATATTTTATGTAAATGTGTAAATATTTACACACTATTATTACATATATTTAATAGAGATCAATGATTTAAAAAAAGTGTTTATTTACAAAGCGATTTCGAAAGAAAAAAAACAACTTAATTATATAAATTTTTAATCTATTTAAAGAGCTTTATGGAAAGAATCAAATTTTATGACAGATTAAGATTTCAAGAATTTATTCAACAATTAAATCATAAAATTATTTAAATAATAAAAATATCACGTATGACAACACTGGACTTTTCTTACAATAAAACACAAGGTGTGGACAATATTCGTCATAAAATTGATTCGAATACGAATAGGTGTGCCAAATAAAACAATTTCTTTCAAAAAAAGAAGTTTCAATTAGCTTAATTATATTATTCGTGTTATTAAACTATTTTCATATTAATTTTCGGGCTTGTTAAATTATATCCGCGTTCATACAAGATGTTTTATTATTAAATAATACTTTAATGGAAATTTTTATGACTTCATAGTGGGACAATTTTAATTTTATGGTCGCTAATAAAGATGTAATTCTCGTTTAACTAATCTAATGACGAAAAATATTACCCAAATACACAAACTTTTCTATCTATTCGATTTAACGAAATAATCAAATATTTACTAGAACAGAATTTGAGATGCAATTAGGATTTTAAAGAGAAATATGATAAGAAAATCGAATAGAATGTGTACAAAAGACTATCGAATTCCATTAACAATATAATAGAGAGAAAAGGCTTTTAAAATACCATAGACAGTAATTTTATAAGAAAATATTATGTATATGAGCAAATATATTAATATGATTCAATATACTCTCTTGTTTACCGAATGATAAATCAAAGGACTATTGAATCCAAACAGAATTCTGTACGTTTTTCTACACATATTGAAAAATTAATCATAAATATCAAATTCTAGTTCATCTGGATTAATCTAGCTTGGAGGAGAAATTATCAGATGAGGGACTAATTAATATTATAGAAAATTCTGTACGAGCTTGAAAGTATAAACTAACAATTACCTAATAATAGTAATCTGGGCATAAAGGTTTCAATTCTATATTTAAACGTTAAACATTAAACTGAATAGGTACACTTCTAATATTTTTTCTTGCTAAGTATTTACGGAAAAATGTTAAGTTTCCCAATCGTAAAAGATGTCATAAAAGTTTTGTTAATGTTTTTTGTGTTGATTTTATTTTCGGTTTTTCCTATACGATTTAAAATTGGAACGTTGCAACAAAAATTGCAAAAATATATAATTAAACTTTTGTGAAACTATACAATATATGAATTTGTCATCGTATCGATTTAATAAGTTAATAACATATATTTGTGTTATCTTTACATTTGAATACACATCACGCTAAAGTAGAAGCAAAAGGGGCACATTTCTGATTAATAATTTTAAATTTAATCATACAAAATGAAACAGATACAACTGAAAAAGAAAATATTAAGTGGATTAAAAATGTGGACGTTTTAACTATTACTTACGAGAATAGACTGTGTTGATAAAAAATAGAATATTCAAGGTAACACACAAAACTAAGTATCTCATTTTCTAAAATTGTTTTCCTTTTTTTATAATATATTAAAATGTTTATAAAAATTTTATTCTAATTATAATAATATAACATCAACAACAACACATTGAAACTTGCAAAAAATATGGTACATACACTAGACACACGCACACTATCTCGACAATAAAACTTTCATCGGAATTCACTCAGGAAAAAAGACAATATAAAATGGCGTATCTCAGCCAAACGAGTCACGAGCACGAGCAAAAAGTTGCCTTGCCTTGCCTGCTGGGCCAGCCTGCTCCTATTTTACGTAATCTCCGTCTCTACATTGAAATGACGTCATTGTTGTAACGAGCAGGCGCTCTAAATATTTAGAGCGCTTACGGACGTTTCACATTTTAAGATGGATTCCTTTAAATTATTTTTATTACTTTTTTTTAGGATAATATGACGTATGTGTCACATTTGTGAGCTATTATATTATTGTTATTTTAAATTTGATGGTAAACAAGTGTTGTACATTAATTTTATTTTAAATGTAATTATAGAAAGCTATCGTGGTCGCAAGAGTATTTTAGACGTGATTGTAGAGAGGTCGCTCGTTGCTAAAAATGAAAGAAATATCACTGACCCAAATAAATTCTCGGAAAATAAAAGCAAATTCTGAATAGGAATCCCTAGAATGTTAAAAGAATTCTCAGAAAAACCGGCGCTAACATTCTTAATAAATCGAGTTCTGGAAGTTCTCGGAAGAGGCTTTTGTTTAGAAATTAAATTCTTAAAAAAAAACCCTATATTCTAGGAAAAATTTGAATGTTGACAAAAATAGACTCAATTTTAATTAGTCTTTTTGAAAAAAATATCCTGTCATTATTTTCAGTTGAACAAAAAATAGTTTTAGTATAGGTATTATAATAAATAAGTACTTATTAGTTTCAATGAAATTTTTTTATTTGGTCTAAAAATACACATAATTTAGCTTAGATAATATAAAAAATACAGTATATAATACTATATTGAATAATTATTAACAATAAAGCTAATGTTATCTTTCTTCTAAAGCGATGTGAATGCCTTGTTGAGGTTTGAGAACAATTTCCCCATAAAATTTCATTTCTTCTGGTTTATGTAAAGCCTTTAATTTAAATCTACGTAGAACTGACGCTAAAATACATGTGGCACTCTTCATTGCGAATTTTTGACCTGCAAAAAGATAAATATGAAAATTAAAAGCATCCTTATTTATTAATGTAGTAATAAAGTTAGACAAAAGATGAATAAGTAGGTTACATTTTAATAGCTATAAAATTGTTTTCATCTCTATAGTTTTACTTTTTTGTCTGGAATATATCCAGAAATTTTAATAACAACCCCATTAGTAGGGTCAGTAAATTACGCGACTATTTTTTTTAACATAAACTAAAATATAGAGCGTGGGATTACATTTTTACAACTTTATTAAAACTGTTTTTATATTAATAAATTGTGGTGACTGTTTAGGGAATTGGAACAATAAATGAAAACAATAAAACGTATTGTTTGTAATTGAATGTGTAAACTGTAAACAATTTTCGAAATGATTTCTCTTCCATTTTCCGCAGTAAAGTGAAATTTTAAACAGGAAGATGGCGCAACAATTGCTGAATTTAAAGTTGTGTTGTTCAACTTAATCTTAAGAATTACAAAATTTTAAATTTCTTGTTACAAAAAGCAGGAATTTTATACAAAAGAAGGAATTTTTCCAAATAGAATCTATTTGCAATAATAGTGATTAAAATACGTAGAATTTCCCCAACAAATGAAAGGATTTGGTGTGTTATAAAGGGAATACCGCCACATATAAGCAAAATCAATAATTACTTTTAGGAAACAATTCAAATGATTTACGTTCAAACTATATATATTGGGAGAAAGTATTTAATCGGCTTTTGTTAGCAACAACAAGCAAATATCTAAAACCAATACGAAGAGAAGGTACAGCACTGTTAGAATTGTAACATACAAGGAACATCCAGTGCCATCGCCAACCTAATACGCCTTTTCTAATCAGCTTCTACACCATTACCCGCATATAACACAAGGAATTCGAGAAATAGTTATATACCTTCGTTCCAGAGCCATTTATAAAAGGGCCAAGGCGGACATTTTACCTTGATATACAATCGATCTCTTTTATGACGTGGAACACCACTAATTTTCGTTTATAGGAAACGTTTTTTACAATAATTGCACTTGTTATCTATATATTTGTATTAACAATGGTTTTCATATCGAAATTGCAATGCAAAAATGATTAATTTATGAATTTGTTTTCATCATATTTTATGTTTTTCTTCGAATCTTATCGCCTTAAGGTTTAAGGTACATACATATAGTTTTAAAGATAAACTATCTATCTATATAGTTAATATAGCAACTGTTTCTGACAAGCATGTAAAATATTATCTTATTGGAATAGAATTTGTTGTTAGATAAAGGAGTTCACTTTTAAAGCATGTTCAAAACTTTTGTAAAACAGTTTTTGATTTTTTTTCTTGTTTTACTCAAAAGCATATCAGCTTTGATAGAATTGTTAAAGAAACTGGAAGAACCTGGAAGTTTTAGTTGCTTGTAAGAGTATTCTGAAAAAATGCAACTATGTATTTTGAAATACACGTATTGTGGTTCAAACAAATTCAAACAAAATTGCAATGCATTTTAATATGCAAAATCTACCTATTACTAAAGTGTTTTCCTATTTATTTTTTTTTAGAAACAAACCTGATATGATGAATTATGAATAGAGATATATGTATGAATAGATTTCATTTAGAGTGTTTCTGTTTAAATTTTGAAATATTATAATTTATCTCATTAACAAATACAGTACTTTGAAAAATTTTTATCGTTTTCCATCAAATAATCACGTACAAGTATGAAAAAATTTTGGAAGAATTTTTAATTTTTTTGCCACAGTTTGCAATTAAATTTAAATTAAAAAAATATTTCAAATTGAAAAAGTTTAAGTGGCCATATGCCATATCTCTTAAACTAATGAACCCTAACTCCCAACATTCCACTATAAACTGCTTTTTATTACAAGTTTCTAACTGTACTAGAAACACGGCTGTACTAGAATGACGGCTGTTTAAAAATTTGCGTGTTAATGAATTAAAAAAAGTTGAATCAAAATTAAATTTCAGATTTTTTGTGAAATAAAATATGGTGTAATAATGAAATACGGCCTTATGAATGTAAATCCGTTTACAGAATTAAATTTTGACTAGCAGTTTTTGTAAAATCGGCTATTGAAAAATTCTCATTTTAACAAAAATATTTCAGATTTTCAAATAGTCATAAATTTTTTATTAATGAATAGAATAGATAAATCGTAATGACACTTTGCTATTATATTCTCTTACCATTCCTTTACAAAGTATTTTTTGTGGCAAAATATAGAACATTAGAAAAAAAATTTTTATAGTGTGATAGTGTTAGTAAACGTTTCATTTCCCTATTCATGTATTTGAATTGTTTATATGATACAACAGTAAAAACGGTTGGCGTTTACAAGTTCTGAAATTAGTTTGACGTCAAAAGATAATTATTTAATCGACAAACAAACCAAAGTGCAATTTAAGCAAACTTGAAAGCAAGCTAAAGTATAATAATAGTTGCAACTTACCAAGACAGTTTCGTGAGCCAGCGCTGAAGGGTATAAAACTGTAGGGGTGTCTGTTGGCTGACCTTTCAGGCAGGAAATTGTCGGGATCGAATTGTTCAGGATTAGGAAACTGTTCAGGATCCTTGTGCATATCACGTAAATGTATTAGGACCATAATTCCAGGTGGTATCGGATGACCATCTGAAATTAATATAAGCAAAATTGTTCAAATACTTGTGTACAACCATAATTTTGATGAAATTAACATTAAATTCGTGCAGTAAATTGAAATAAAACTAATAATTGAGTAGATAATTTTATATTATGCGAAATTGGTCATTTGGAGTGTATTTTTATGGTAAATAAATAAAATGTATTCTTTATGTAAATGTCGTTCGAAAGTATTAAAAAATATTTTCGTAGGAGGATAAAAAATATTCCGTAAGTAGATACTTTATATTGTCGCAGAATTTATACAGGAATTTCGGGAGTATACATCCCATTCCAGAAATGTGATACATTTACTTTATGTGTACTTCGCCTAACACATATTATATGATATTTTTCTCACTCAAGTAGGTCATAGTTGTTTGCGACCACTTTGGCAGTTTATTTTTTACCATATTGAGTGAGTTAAGTGGTAATAGTTTTGAAATTATTACAGTTTCAATTCGGAATAATAGAATCGATAGAAATTTAATCAGCTTACTGAAAAATATGTCAATTTTACAGTGGATTTATTAATTTATTACAGTATCTATTTTACGATCTATTTGAACAAATATCTTTAAAGTATAGCAAGGAAAATTTGTGCAATCGTTGATAAAAAAATTGTTTTTGTTTTCATTTTATGTCAGTATAAACCACTAAATATGGAAGGATTTCTGGCATATCTGTAAAATATATAAGATTCCTGGATGGAAACTTGGAGGAAAAGTTATCTGGGTCAGGCTTGTTTGTAAAGAATTCCTTTCCTCATTAATTTCTTCTATAATACTATAGATAGAAATATATATTTTTACAGTTCAAATGCTTTTTATACATTATTATATTAAAATAAATTGAACGAATTTTTCTGTTATGGGAATAGCTATTATTATTATAAAAATATAATTAAATTCCATACTTATTAAATGTATTGTTTTGCAAATGAATGTCGAAATGAAAATTAAATACTACACGTAATATACGAGTGCATATTATGTACACATTTATAAAAATAAATGTAGATTTTTGCTGAAAAAATATTTAGGGTATTTTTTAGTATATTTTTGACAAGCTATATCCCACCACAATAATCAGAGTTTTATTAAATTCTATTTTAAAGCCATACATTAAATTTGAAAATAAACTGAACACAGTAAATCCACTTACCTAATACAATTTCCTCTTCAATTACACGACCAATTGTTGGAACAATAGTATAATATCGCAATGCTTCTTTTATACACATTTCAAGATATTTCATCTTGTGTAGATCTTCAACTGTGATTGGTCTTTCTTTATTATCTTCGAAAATTTCATCTAATTCTCTATGTACTTTTTCCTGTAAAATTTATCCATTATGAATGTTTGAATATATTGAACTAGATATTTTGTAAAACTTTTTGATTACTTCAAACAACTTCATTTCGTATTAATACATTTCGTCTCTATTAATATTAATAATGATGACAACTCTGACTGAATGGAATTATAATGAAAGGGGAATTAATTCGTTCCATCAGCTTTAATAAGGATCCACCGATTTATAATATTTTTTTACATCAATACATCAAGTCTAAATACATATATGAAATTTATGAAAAGTGTCTACAAGAACGAAATAGTTGCATATACATATGTGACCCTGGCGTATAAAAGAGTTAATGTAGCATTACACCTGAGATACAGCACATATTCACATAGAATATTCAAAAAAGGGTACATATATGTATATACATCCTTTGCCACAGAAATCGTTTTCCACTAAACCGAAAATGGATGTTGTGAAAGTAATGAAAAAAAACGGGTCTAAATTTCAGTACACCAACGACAGCTTGTTGTAAAGTGATATATCGATATAGATATATATATTGGGAGTTCAGTTTGACAAGAAAATTAACCATAGGTATAGGGGACACGTTATACAACTGTTTATGCCAGTCACAAATACACTTCGTTCTTTTTTTCATCCACCGGCGCAAATATAATAAGTAAGTTTCCGGGGAAATGAGAAGAAAAAAAGGTCACTGTTGTTGGGGGAGTGGTGGAAAGGGATGACAAGAGCGTCTTGACGCTTCAACCCCGTTTCTTCGAACAGCTGACACGTATATATATAGGGAGAAGTAGTTTCGGGGGATGGTGAATATATCCGGCTTGCTTGACAGGATATCGTACGCCGCCATTTGGGAGTGTATTTGTAGAGTAGTCAGTTTTGGTCGAATGGTTGTTATCGAAATATCCTTGATCCCGGAATGGTGTCCGTCATTTGTTATATATCATATATATATTCGATACAAACAGTAATTTATAAGGTTCGACTTGAGTGGGTCGAGAGTATTTTCAAAACGCTACCGGAATTGAGAACAGATCCACTTTGTTTTTGCGGTATATATATGGATTTTCCATTTTCTTACCTGAAATTCAGGATGATTTGCTAAAGCAAATATTGTGAAACCAGTTGTTGAGGCGGTTGTATCATGGCCCTGAAATCATATACATATTTGATTAAATCACACAGATAATATAATGATAAATGACGAAAATACGAAATATTTTTTTCTCAACAAGGTGATTCCGTGTGAACAGTTTTTTTGGTAATTTTCTATAGTAAAAACCCATCTAATAATACTAATGATGCTATAATGTGCCGAAATTTGACAAGGATCTTGAAAAGTATTGTCTTTCCTTATCTGGATAGTGATAAAAGTGTACTTAAGACTAACTTTAAGAGGATTCCGCATAATTCAATATTCAAATTATATTTGTGGAATTAAAAAATTTGTTACAATGTACATAATCTCATTTGATAATGATGGATCGGTTTTTTGTTGTTCGATTTGTTTGAAAACCAAATTAGAGTTTAAATTTTTTAACAACACGTTAAAAAATGCAATAATATGCAGTATGTAATTCATCACGTAACAATATACGTAAATTATTATTGGCAATTTGATCGTTACTGTTAATTAACTAAGTGCTTTATGTTGCTTTGACTTGTGATACAAGTATAAGGATGGCTCTTGACAGCATGACAGATGAGAATTATTCATGATAATAATTATTAGGTTTTAGACTAATCATTGTAGTGAGCAAATGGAAAATTAAATACCTTCTTAATTTTCTGTCAATAAATTTCATACTCTTATAAGAATGTGTGGTAATAAATCAATTGAATAATCTACTCTTAGAAAAAAAGTTACTAATAAATCAAAACAATTGATTTACTTTTATATCATTATATTAAGATTTGAAATTAATAACTACTCCTATTATGTTATAAAAATCAGTGAAAATATGTTTATATTATTTAGTTTTTTGATTGAAAAATAATTTTTAATATTTCTATATTTCAACTCAGCTGTTGAATGAATATGAGTTTTTAAAAACGATAAAAAAAAGTTGAAATATATAGTGAAAATATATATGTTTCGATATATGAAAAAGAAAAAGAAAAATTATTTGAATGTGTTGCTATATCCAGTTCGCAATTCTATACTTATAACCCTATAACTGACGACTAAAAATATAACAAATGGTAGTTTTTGAAAGATTTCGTTTTCTATTACGTCAACGAGGACGATTTATTTGTGTGTGCTACTAAAAACGTCGAAGAAAAACACTAACTGAGAAAAGTATAAGGTAAAGGAGCATTACTTACATTCCATTTTGTCATTCGTAACTTATTTGAAATGCCAGGAAATGGCTTACATAATATAGTAGGCAGTTGAAGCAATTTGAATTTGTGTTTTTTTTTGGGAAAAGTGAATTTTTTTGTAACCAATGTTGGCTGTAAAACAGAATTAAACTTCCAAATCAGTTGAAAAGAAATCCTGTTTTTTCATTGTATAATAAAAGCCACCGACTTAGCACAATCAATACCAAATCAAACCCTTATACAAAACGTTGGTGACCATTTTAAAAAGAACAAATTCTTAAATTGGGAACTTCCTTTAGCAAATTAAAATCTTTTTACTTTTATTTGGTGAGTTTTTCCTATTTAGCAAATAGCGGGTATTTTCAAGTTGAAAATGGTAATTTGAAAAGATTGCATTTGTTATTCTATTCAGGCATGCATAGGATAGTCAAGATAAAGTTTTGAGAATTCACTTGAAAATACCAATATTATCAATAATATTATTCAGATTGCCTTATGCAATTCGTTAGTAAAGTAACTAAATTGTGTACCAATTTCAATCTATATCTATCTATTTAACTTTGGACAACACATTTAATTTTCAATAACAGTGGTCATACTCGATCTTGTATTCGCTTCATAAATTATCCAATAGTAATTACTAAACTTTAATCATTAATTATCTAGTTAGATTTAGAATGTACTATCAAAGAACAATCCTTACTATCTAATTAGCATTAATAGGACAAGTTCACTTGTACAGTTCTATTGAACACATAATTTTCAATTAAATATACTACTTAAACTTACGGCAAACATAAATGTGTCGACTTCTTCTCGTATTTCTTTGTCAGTTAAATTTTGTGCATGCCTGTTTGTTTCAATCAATAAATCCAAAAAAGCTAATCTCGTTTTTTTGCCCATCAATTTATCCTCTTCATTTAATTCATTTAAATTGGGTTTGCTTAATACTTGGCTAGTTTTATTTTTTATAACTCCATCAATGAATTTTTGTGAAATGTTTAAATATTCTTTAAATTTTTTACCATCAGCAGTTAATCCATATATGAATTCATTTTTAACAAATGGATTGAATAATCTTCTTAAAACTAATTCACTCATCCTGGAATTATTTATAAATGTGTAATGGTTTTTAGCTTTTTTTTTGACTAAATATACTAACCCGAGAGTGGCTTTTATATATTCTGATTCTGTTGAATTCATTGCATTCACTTTAACCCCCATTGCAGTTTCTGAAATGGAACAGTAAACGGAAAAGATTAAATTTAAAAATAACTTTGGTACGAATTTAAGTCATTTAGACATCTTAATGAATTACTAATTTGGAAAGATTAAAAAGTGTCTAGTAAAACGAGTATACAATACAAAAGTGTACATTTATTTTTTAAAGTAAATAAAATGCTTAAAAATATATAATGGAATAAATAGTAGAAAGAAAGGCTCCTAGCTTTATTTAGTAAGTATTAAAATTCCCCAGTGACTGTTCTTCAGGAGAAGACGTTTTTGTCTGTTTGAAATAAAATTTATATCACTAGAATTCTTTTGTCTAAATAAAACTACTACTCGACAAAAAGTCCATAGCATTATTATATTGAAACGTACATGCATAATTGAAATTTTGTTTTAATCTTGTTCCAACAACTTGCGATTTTAAACATTGACAAATGCTTTTACATGAAAACTATTAAATTCTTCTGCAGACATTATAATCCGAAAAACTTTCAACATAATTTCGTGGAAAATCTGTGGTGTGTAAATTTATTTGACATATATTTGAAAAAGTTCCTTTTTTTCAAGCTAGCAAATATATATGTACGTATTATAAACGGCTCCCTTGGCGTGGGAAATTTTTGTCGAATAAAATAACTTGGCTGGGTTTTTGAGCTTACGATATAGAAATGGATTTAGTAAACGGTACAGAAATATTTTATGTACCTATATATTCAAATAAAGATTGCACTTCAAAGAAAACTCATTTCACTTGAACTGGTCAGTTCGACACACAAACATGAAAATAAGTTACAACTTTTCGACTATTGAAAAGTTTAATATAGAATCAAATTTGTGTATTGACCTGTGACAAATTCTTTGTAAAAGCTTTCTGTTTGAAAATGTTTGAAATTTATCTTAATTTCAACTTTAAGAATTGGATATCACTGATGTGCCGTTGTTATCTACGCAGTTCCAAAAATGTATGTGATTACATAAAAGCCACCCCTTTTATGAGCCTCGTAAATCGACGTCGAAGGAATGCCGTTAAAGGGATTGAAAATGTCAGTGGGAAAATTCAAATAAGAACACTACAATTTCAAATATATTATTGAATTGTGGCTTAACGGGGACTGCATTTAGCCCTGTATTTTGAAGAGCTCATCACTTTCCAAAGAAGAAATACAACATATCTACAAACTAGCTTTTTATGTGCTTTTCCGCCCAAGATATTTCCGTTATCTTGTCTTTTTTTCCTCTCTCTCTCTCTACAGATATTTGAACGTGTTATACAGATATATCGGAAACATACAAAGAAACTCGAATATCTACATACTCGTAGATGTACAAAAAGACACTTCATTTTCTAAATGCGTGGCGACATTATTGCAATATTATATCCGCACCCTCTTATAACTAGGAAAATACACACGTTTCGCCTGTGTAACGTTTGCAACTAAAATTGCATAATATAACTTCATTATAAATTCCGTTTCTGAGTCGTTCGATGTATACACACACACCTGAAAACGCGCCCTTGTAGATGAATAAGTGGGTAATTAAGATGCTTATGCAAATCTACTGCTCGCATATATATTCACAGGCAACTGAATTTGCTGTGTTTGTATTCAAATTCAATGTTTGGCGACAAAGAATGTTGTGTGCGGCAATTTTTTCTCTTAACACAAATTTATGACACTCACCACAAATGATATCAAGTGTGCAATTTAACGTGTATGGAAAGATGTTGAAATATTTTCCATCGGCTTTACGTTGCAATTGTGCCACAAGCATTTGACTTTTTTCAATAAACACTTCAGTGAAATTGTCCAATATATTGAAATGGAATGAGGGTGTTAACAGTTTTCGGTGATGACGCCAAAGTTGCACTGCAATTATTAAAACAGTCGAAAAGTGTTAATATTACTATATAGTAAATTTTACTGACCATTTCCGGTTGAAATGAGCCCATCTCCTAGCCAAGCTTTAACGCTATCGTATATAAAGCCTTTCCTTAAATGAGTGTTGCTCTTCAAAATAATCTGTAATAGAAATAGCCGTTTTGAAAATTCGGGCGATGTTATATAGTAAACAAGATGGGTTTACAAACAGCGTTAAATACACATATTCGACGAATCTAGTGTAAACAATTAAGGCGATATGTGCCATGTACACACATAGCCGTTTCAAACATATCGATCATACCATAAATGAGATGTTTGGCTTTAATAATAACAATAGGGGCCAACACAAACACGCCTCTAAATCATTTTAATACACCTCATTTCATGCACCCCTCATTAATTTAAATAAAATATACCTTTACGTATTAACTGAATATATGTAATGATTATATCGAATGTAATTGTTGAAAAGCACAGTTGTTCCAACAAGAATTTGTTTATTAAAATAATTTACCTCTGCATGTTCCGCTTTCATTACATGAACAAATGGCGTATTTCCAATATAAGTCCGAAATAACGGACCATATTTTTTGTTTCGCAAGGTAGTTGTTGCATATAGATCTGCAAGGAAAATTGTGGTGCATCCTAGTTGATGAATTAGATTAATTAATTACCTTCTCTGGGGCATTTCATGAATTCATAACTTGTACCAATAACTGGATACCGTTTTGGTCCACCCAAAATATCAATTTTTTCCGATACACTTTTCTTTGTATAATTTTTATAGGATATTATGAAAAATAATGCCAAACACAAAACTAAAGTGACTGGATCCATGTTGTTCGAAGGATCTTTTATAAAAAAGAAAAATATGTTAAACGTGAACGAATCAATCAATCATTTTCAAAAGGGAAAGTGAATTTCCAAGATAGTACCCTTTTGAAATGACCATTAATGCACTATTATCTTCTCACGGATACTAGAATAAATAATCACTAATTACCTTTTAGATAATTCAAAGGCTTCACAAAACAGTTCAGTTTAGAGTGACTCAAAAATTTGTATTGGACCTGTATTTAAGCAAATGATAACTGAGATAAATCTGCGACAATATAATTAAAATATAATGATATCGTACATCTTTAATTTTCTGTGTATGTATTGTTGTATTCCTCATAAATTCATAATCGAAAAAAAAACACTTGCTTCATTTTTTGTTGGTAATTGTCCAGTATTGCAGGTGTAAAATTTAATGATAGAGAATTTTTAAAAAGGTAAACAAAACAGCCTTCAAATTATTATAATAAAAAAAGTTGCACAAAGTAGAAAATTATAAATTTAATTTCATCAAAATTGAGTAAAGTTATCTAACATAAAAAGACGTGAAGAACGCTAACTAATCCTTTGAAGAACGACTTTCTGTCTGTTATAATTTACCATAAATTAAAGGATGTGAGTTCAAGGATGATGTAAATTAAATAAGAGGTGATCGACATGAAAGTTGATGAGAAGTGTGGAAATTACGTACGATTTAATTTGGTAAAATTTAATCTTCTTTTGGTAGATACATAAGAGTAATCTTTAAGAAAAATTACAAGTTTTCTCATGTCTTCGACTTTTTTCATATTTTGTATTCTCGTATATATTTATTATTTCATAGGCGACAATTATTAATTTATTATCTGTGTTTTATAAAGTTTATCGTATACGTAATACAAATATTTTTGAAAAATCTATATTTATACCGGTGTATTTTTAAAAATACAATGATATTTTTTTATTATTCAAATTTATAGTACTTCATTCATAAATACATACGTATATAGATACATATGTATATAGATTTGAGAATTATTATCGATCTAAAAAATTTTATCAGATTCGATCCTTATAAAGTTTAATAATATTTTCATGGTGTTAAGTAGAATATGAGCAGGTGCCCACAATAATAACAAAAAAACTATGTGAAATATTGGCGCTCGTGCGTATCGCAAAATTATATAAAATTCATATAGTTACAAGTTGTTTTTATTCAGATATAAATTAAATTGCATGTATCACATACATGATAAAACAGGTATTATTGAAACAAATACAGGCTATTTTTAAATTAAATGTTTTGCAAGCATGAGCATTCATTTTATTTTAAAAATGGCATTTTTTGATCTAATGAACTTGTTTGAATATGAATGTGGATTTTGGGATTGAAATTACATTAGAATGCTAGTAGCTAGTAATAATTGGATACGATGGCCCTAAAACTCGAACTCACCCCTAATATGATTTATGGAATCACTTAATCATCGAATTATTGCTGAACAAACATAATCATTGGACATGTCAGTTAAAATGAAACTGATGAGCCGTACCATTAATTTTACTTTATAAGTACAAAAAGTTTATTTCCAACTTAAAACCTCAATGTATTATAATTTTAGAACTTCAACAATAGCCGCGTAAAATGCGGAAATAACATTATTATAATTTAAATATAATTTTGCGAAAATTAATGATATTTTTCTGGAGTTGATCTTTAAATATTTCTTTCATGAAAAGACTATCTACAATTATGCAATGATGCAATTTATAATAATAATAATGTAATTTATAAAATAATAAATTGTTACTATGCATCTTTTCAATAAATTTCCCACATTTGAAACGATTTGATACGTTTTCTGGGTTTTTCAATTCGCGATATATCTTCACGATGACATGATAAATGATTATAACCCTAAAACTGGACGGAAATCTGAAAATGGAGAAAATTTGGATGTAGATTCACACTTTAATTAGTATTTGGTAAAATTAATGAACGAAATTGTGCTGTTACACAAGTAAATTTATTACTATTCTTTTGAAAATGGAAATATATATTTCCAACTGAAACGATGAGGTTTCAATTTAATGGCCCCTTTCTTGCCACTAATTTAAAAAAGCTATATAAAAATGTTTGTTCATTATTTCGATACCAGCCCCGATATCCCCCATTATGAATGATTTTTTCAGAGTGTGGTTTGTAAATAATAATTCTCTTGGAAGAACTTTATAGGTTTTTAATTGATGAATAAACGTGTTCGTCATTAAAATTAATAGAATCTCAATCTTATTGAATTTAATTTCCTTTTTACACATTAATTAAATATACGACTAGACCTGTACATACATTATAATATCAAAAAGTTATTCATGTCTGGGTAATATTTTAAGATAATCAAATTATTCTTCAATCTAATAATTTTAATCAATTAATCGGAATCGAGATTAATTTCACCTCTGCTTAAAACGAGTTACACAATATAACTATAACTAGTTGTATAAATTGTACCTTATGTAAAATGTTCGTTTCCTTTCCCTTAAATTCGTGACTCCACTTTTGGGCCCCGTTTAACTCCAGCATGATAATAATATTAATATAACAGTGGAGTGCCATGGCTATAAACTATTGCATGAATCCGCAAAATGTACTGCATTACTACTAGTGTTATCTTATAAACTTGTATCCGATACTGAGTTTCATTGCTTCAGGCTCAAACATAAGAGCTACATTATTTACAGACACATCCCATAAACCTTAAATAGCTCTGCACTATCAACGTCCCGTTAACTTATATATAGATCACGTGCCATATATTCTAAACTGAATACGAATGAACTATACGTACATTAAATTGAAAACAATATTCTTGTTTAATTCTGTTTAAACTTGATAGATATTAGAATGTATAAATTAAAGTGAAAGTAAATATTAAACAAAGATGCAGGGATATGTAATTATGTAGTATGTTAGTATGTATTATACTTATATGTAGTGCAGATCCAGTGTACTATAATCTTTGTTAATAGTTTGTAAATAATTTGAGCTTTACATAGCTTTAATATTGGAAGAGAGCATTTACGACGTGTATACTATATTATAGTTTGAAAATTGAAACACGTTTATTTATATTCAATTACCACAGATACACCGGCAGTTTTTTTTTAATAATTTATACATGATAACAATTATAGTATTTATTGTTGAATAAATATTTATGAAAGTCCAATTATCGAATTATTTACATGTGCTTTAATCAACACAAAAATTTATGTAAATTTTGTTATAACTATACCGATTTTTATTGATATGGAACATTTTAATCACTTTTTCATATATATTGCTATTTAACAGTAAATAAACACCAAACAAGTAATAAAACAGATAAAATACGAACTATGGAAAAAAATTGGAATGTTAAACAAGATTGGTAGAGTCTTATCAAAGATGTTCATTTTCAATTCTTTACGATTTTTTTCTTGTCGTCTCTGTTTTGAATTTGCATTATTCCCTCAATCGCTATTGGGTATTGGAAGTGTTGATCAACTTGTATAGTCTTAGAACTATATACGAATATGTATATAACTGCACCGTTGTCGTTCTTTTACAACCCTTTGGCAGTATATAGGCACCGGCGGCACCCTTATTATTCACAAATAATTGATAAAATATTGGATGGTGAAACGAGAATTTAAATTTATTACCGAGGGCTTATTTAATTCCATTCCGTTGTAACTAATTTATTCTACCCATTCTGAATTATGGTTAAATTTATAGTTTTTTAGACCATACTTATAGATATATACGAGTATATAGACGTTTTATCAGAAAATATTCGCAAACATCAAACACCTTTTTCATTTTAATCAAAATATTTATACAATAACTTGTATAATGTTTTTCAATACGTTTGAATTAAAAATAAATAAATTCCCTCATGTTAATTTCAAATATTTTTTATTTTTTCCTATTACATCAAAGCAACGTTTTCAACATCGTTTCGTTTACAGTCACATGTACGAGTAGTTACTTACTTCAGAATTTCCCTATGTTAAAAAAACAGTGTTTGCGTGTATATGGGAACCAGCAAAATGTTCGTTTTAGTAAACCTGTCAACAAATCAAACAACAATACGTTGTCACATAATTTGGTTAATTAAGCCCTTTTTTTACTGTAGTCTTGGCACAATTTCTGCTGATGTCAATGTGCTGACAAAGGTTCAAGCCAGTATATTAAATTTGTTTTTTTATTCAGCACAAAACAGTATCAGAAACGATGTTTGATTTTGGAAATTAATTGAGCCCTTTTTTTATTATGGTCGGGATGTAATTAGTTTTCGTGGTGTGTACATTGCACCACACTATTTCAAAGCTTATATAGAACCATCATTTACATTATTCTATTTCCTTTTTGCTGACATTTTACTGATAGCTCTATGTCCACGGATTCATACATAACCAGGTGAAATCTTGTTAAAATTTTATGGAAACCCCAGCAAGTATGCAAATTCTTTTTGAAAAATTAATGAACTGTTAATTATTATTTATTAACAAAAAGTAAAAAGAAATTTCGGCTTCCGCCCCATTTAAACTCGTCTGTATTATTTCAATAGTACAAATATAGATAGTTAATAATACTCATATTTCGAAATGGTAGAACAAGCAATAACGTGCAAGTTGTAAATGTTGGCGTACTGATACGATAAAAGAGAAACGGAAAGGTGTGTTTCCGTTAAACTATATGGGGTATGAAACAATTTCACCAAGCACGGAACACACTTTAACTTCAAACTATAACATCAGATATCTGAATGCAACCTTTCTGTAATTGCTTACCAAGAACAATGTTTAAACTTAGAAATCGTATTTAATCTATTCCCATTTTCCAAATCCTCTAATATTTATTGATAATTATAACTATGGACTTCTAATTACGTAATTGATTATGTAGGTAAAATGAATTTGTAATTAACTGATAAGTAAAACACAAATATTTCGTTTTGCACCTCTTTTATTAAAGTATGTATTTTTAGAAATTTAATTACACGATTGAAGTGCTATCAGATAATTGTGGTAATTGTAATTTATGTGGTTCTACAAAATTATTAAAGCAATTTATTTAATTACATTCCCTGAACTGAACATAAACAATAATATTCAATAAAGTCATTTATTTATTTGATTTCGTTCCGTAAAAGCAAGATGTACTCCATTTCCAGCTTTCATTACACCACCTTGAATAGAAAGGTCCAAATCTTCCAGTTTATTATACAATGACTTCACGTTGTATCTTCTTAGAAGAGATATAAGATAACATTTAAGTTCATTCATTCCAAATTTTTGTCCTATATAATACAAAAAAATATTGTCTGTATGAACTTTAATGGTACAAATTGTGGTCGTAAGAACCATAGTAAAATTTATGATGGGCACGTTTCACCATCAAAGTTTTCTTATTACGCATTTAATATTAAAACTTGGTTAAAAAGTTTTTTCTTTACTTACCAATACAGTTCCTACTACCAGCACTGAACGGTAAATAGGCAAATGGGTGAATGTTTTTAAAATTTTCAGGTAGAAAACGGTCAGGATTAAACTTCTCGGGTTCAGGAAAGTATTTCGGGTCTCTATGGAGTTCGTAAATATGTAGTTGTACCATTACACCAGCTGGAATCTTGTGTCCGTCTAAAAAACAATAGTTTTTAAAATTTTTCGTTAATAGTAAAAATAAACCACCTAAAATTATATCTTCTCCAAGTATCCTACTGTGCGATGGTACCACTGGAAGTAGTCTTAACGTTTCTTTTATAACACGCTCTAAATACTTCGTTTCGGTTAAGTCTTTTGTCGTTATGGGCCGGTTTTCACCATGGAAAATTGAATCAATTTCCTCTTGTGCCCGTTTCTATGAATTAAACTATTTTAAACTTGTCTTTGAAACTGAATCTTATACCTGCACTTCAGGATGATGGCCTAGATAGAATAAGGCGTAACCAATTGCGTTGGAGGTTGTATCGTGTCCCTAATTTAATATTTTTTATTATTTTCTATTGTTAAAAATATATTTAATTATGCCCATAAAAAAACTTACACCAAAGAGAAACGTTTCCACTTCATCACGAATTTCTTTGTCGCTCAGCTGGCCATCCATCATAAGAAGTGTATCCAAAAAAGCCAGCTTCTTTTTCTTGCCTAACACTTCGTCGTCATTCTTATTATTATTCTTGCTGACGTTTCCATGTGTTAATTTTTCTTTGCGATCTCTAATTACTTGGTCGCTTATGCTGTGTAAATATTTAATGGATTTATCTTGCAAACGGCCAGTTTTTGATAAACTAAATATGAAATCGTTGTGCAAAAATGGATTTGCTATTCGGTAAGTGAGAGATGCGGTTACACTGAAAATAAGAGCACACATAATGGACTGGATTAGATTTTAAAAGTTGCCCTTACGTATTTATAGCTTTTGTATATTTAGCTAATGAAGAAAGTGTATCAATTTCGATACCCATTGCAGTTCCTATTAAATTAATTAAATACAAAGACAAATAGAAATGTTTTTAAAAACTAAAACTTTACCACAAATTATTTCCAGACTAGTTGAAATAATGTATGGACAAAAATCACGAAATTGTCCATCAGCAATTTCTTTTACTTGATCAGCTAGTTTTTCCGTTTTATTGGACATAATTTCAGTAAAATTGTCCAATATATTCAAATGGAACGAAAGTGTAATTAGTTTTCTATGAGTACGCCATAAGTCTCCTAAACATTTGTATTTATTAAAAATGATAGATTAAAAATTTTACTCTTCTACCGTCGCTAACAGTAATTAATCCGTCTCCTAACCATGGTTTAAACATTGTATAAAAATCCGATTTTTGATAATTAGCATTACGTTTTAAAACAGCCTATAAAAAAATGGGGTCCATTTAAAGTTAAGAAATAGTTTCACAAATCTTACCTCCATATATTGTGCTTTCATTATATGAACTACTGGATAATTTCCTATATACGAACGAAACAATGGACCATACTTCATATTCCTTCTATGAAATGCCCTAAAATATCCTTAATTTTTTTCTTATGCAATGAATGTTAAATTCATTTATTTTTGGGTATACCTTTCGCTCCCGCTTTTAAGAAACCCAATGTAGTTCCTATAATTGGATATTTTCTTTCACCGCCAAGAACATCAATTTGCTTTGATATTTTTGTACGTTCATCATTTGAATTAAATATGAAATAAATTAACAAAGTTAGAACTATGGTTAAACCAACTGTTAGTAGATCCATTATTCTGATTTTCTGTAGATTTTTTCACTGTTTGAGTTAAAATCGCTTCCACATTGACTTTAAATAGTAACTCTTTATCACTATTATTAAAAAAATATTGAGTACCTAACACTTCACCTTTGTGAACTTGTTAAGAGTTTTACATACTTCCTAATTGCTTAGTGATAAGATAAATCTTGAGGGCCGTTTCGAGCCCAGATCAAAGAATTGAAAAAATGTTTCCAATTTCTAATGGCCAACACTGTATACAGGCCTATAAGGAAAACAAACGTTTGCAATGCAATTTGTCAAACGGCCAGTGAAAAAAGGTCTCCCATGTAATAATGCGATTGTCACCGATGAATATTTCTTGTTGGGTGAAATGTGGTGCGGATGTGTCTTATCCACAATTTCACGGGAATGGGCACAGAACGCGTTCCTTGATTGATGAAACAGTTGAAAAGGAACAACTTTTCTTGGTTAGATACAAGTCCGAAACTGTCGTGTGAAATGTTACTGATTTACACAAAATACACCTGCTGGTCCAAAAGAACGCTTCTTTCTTTCTCAAAGATTAATTTGAAAAATTCGATCGAATATCTACTCACATTAAACCAACATTGAAAACTTTACGAATATTTCTACACCTCTAAAAAGGCTTTTAAAGTCACATTATTCGGTTGTTGAATAAAAAGGGTGTGCGTTATAGTTCGATAGGAAAAAGTTTTTAATATTTTCGTATAACACCCTAAAATGTAATTTTGATTTTATTGCATTAAAAGCGTTCGTGTATGTATCATACGATGAACCACTTAAAAATCCATAGTCATTTTACCACAACAGACTGTTAAATTGATTTTGTGGAGTACCATTAATATGATTATTAAATCTACGCTTAGACCGAACTATTGGGATTGCAAAACGTTTTGCAAATTAGGTAAATGGACGATGTTTATTATTGCCATCAATTTGAATGCTAGTCATTTCAGTGCTAGTCTGTCAGACTGTGTAAAAAATTATCGGGAAAATGTTGTATTTTGCAACAGCACCTATATATAATCTAATTCTAATGAATCCTGCTGATAATTTTAGTTTTAACAGCATATAGCTGTTGAAAAGTAGAAACTTTTTACTTGATTTTGCATTAAATGTTGCAATATTGGGCGAGAGAGGCCAGTTGATTAATGGCTAGGAAAATTTCAAGTCCATCTAATCTAATGCACGATTGTTCGTTTCTCATTTGCATTTCATTTATAATGTTGCAAATTTATGCAATGTTCTGAATATAGACATGATGCATTGTTATTAAGGTTTTGCACTATTATTACGAGTATTACAAGGTTCTCAACTAAGTTGCTAGAAAAGATAAGACACTCTAATACAGGAAATAGTGAAATCAAAGTGCTTGAATATGATATTAATTTTTTAAAGTGCTGTCTATAGATTTTCTCAAGTAAAGAGAATGTGACGTCTTTGAAAACATTTAATTTAGTAAATATACCTAAATAGAATATTAATAGTTGTTATAAATTTTAGTTTTTTTTAAAACCTTCAAAGACCATATTTTTGATCAAACACAAGTACATAAAAATGTGTACGAATAATATATGAAACACTAACGTATTTGTATCGCAAAAAGGACAATTTTTACTTGACATGAAATTAATGTTTCCTCCAGAGAATCAACTTAATAAGCTAAGAATGAGTTCATGTTTCTTGGGAAAAAAGAGAAGAATTTAGAAAAAATTTATTTTATCTTCTCGAGTGTATAGGAAAAATTGAGAAAGCATTACGAGAATTACATCAATACTTATAAATATATGAGCAAAAAGAAAAAGGAAAAGGTATATACGTATATGTAATATGTTAAATTACAGAAGAGTATTATACTATACATATATGCATATATAGAAAATATTTTATTTTTGATACGATTTATTCTGATTTTTCTTACAAAAATGTAATAAAAGTATAAAGGTAAAAGTATATCTTAACTTTATCTTTATTTGGCCGAACGTTTGAGAGAAAAAAAAATTTTAAACATGGTGAATTTTACAAAATGCTGTAATATATACTCATAACGACCTTTTCAAACAAGTGTTGCTTATGTAATGGAAAGTAAAATTTCTCCCGGCTGAATAATAAAACTTTGAATTATCTTTACTAACAACCAAACAAATAAATATTTCAAAATATTTTCTAAGAAATATGATATTTTTGATAAATTGTATTACATATTTGTATTATAGTGAAATTGTAAAGGCAGACAGATTAAGTACACAAGTTTGTCCCACGTAATTTGCTTCTCAAATTCAACGTTTTAATGGTCTTTTTAATGTCGTTTTTATCTGTATCTTCCATGTAGGATCCATTAGTATCTTATTTGCATACGATTATCTATAGATATTTCAATCATAAAATTTTATGGCAGCTTTTACATAATATGATAAAAACTTATAAAATAATACCCTATTAAAATACGTTAATATTTATTAATTTACTGGAATATTGATTCTGGTAAACGAGCTAAGATGTAATGTTTGCAATTTTATCAACATTAAGAATTCACGTTCGAATATGGTGTTAAAGGCAGAAATTTTACGTTAGAAATCGGTTTGCAATCCCATTTAACCCTAGTTTTTCTTCACTTTACTATTCTATTTACCTGAATTATTTAACATTTCTAGTCCGAAATCAAGCACGTAGATAGTAATCTGAAAGAACATTGTGGAATAACGGTGTAAATAAAAATTTTACTAAATATATTTTGGTAAATCTCGATGTAGATTGACAAATAATTTAGACATTATGACTAAAACATAAAACATTCAGTAATAAAGTTTTCGGTGTACGAAAAAGGTATAAATTTTTAATCGAAACACCTTTCAGCGCTCCTGAAAAAAATGGGTCGTCCGTTTTTTACTCAGTTAGTAAAGTTGAGATGTAAAAGTTGTTACTAAGCGTAAAATAATAGTTATAAAATGGTAAAAAAGTATATGAAAAATTTGCAGTTTATACTTTCAAGACAATATTAATGTTAGATTTACTGTATTTTGGCTATAACATATTTCAAATACACTTACTTACTTCCTATCACCGATTTGATAAGAATGAATTTATATTGTGTGTGTTTGGGCCTTTTCGTCTTTTTCGGTTACATATTACCGGCTGGAAATTTGTGCACAAAAAAGTTGTGAACATAAAAAATACGGGCACACCAGCACAAACGTATATAAATCATTTTGAATAATGTGAAGGCACAGGAAAAATACGTGCTTCATTTCTATTTCAATGTTAATTATCTTATACTTCTTCGTCGAGTACTTCTTACAACCCTTTACATTATTTTTTTGTATAATATATGGTGAACGAGGAAATTTTTTGTTTCATTATGTTAATTAGGAAAAAGTGTCGCATTGAAGAACTTCCCCACTATAGAAATACAGGATAAACACTTCTTGTACAGTCAAAAGAATTTAGTGAATTCACAATTTAACTTTCATCTAAATTCGAGTACCGATAAATTGTTGTGTTGCTAATTATGTGCTTTTCTGGAGAAATTTTCAAATGTTCAAAATGCGTGAAACATACAATATAATTACATATCCATTCCGACATTTAATAATTTTAAAGTACATTTATTACATTTAGAACTTTTGTTATTCAATTAAATTTAATCGGCACTAATTACTAATTAAAAACTTTTCAATTGTTTAATTGTACGTACGTTTTGTACGATATCTTAATTTGTGAGAAATTTATCAAATAAAGTTTGAATTACTAACATTTGTAAGTTAGTCATGGTGAAAAAGAACTGACATTCCAATTAGTAACATTGGTGATGATAAACAAAATGAATTGGAAAATATTCAATAATGGCATAATGTGTATCAAACTTGGATAAAAATATGTAAAGGCTATATGTTTTGATTAGCGATCATATTTTATCCAAACTGATAGAGAAATTCAATTTTAACACTGTTCATTGAATAATAAATTTTCAATGTTTGTTTAAAAGATACTGCTAGGCACCATATTGTTATTGGCACCAATTTGTAATGCTGCCATATAGCGTAACTAATTTTTATTATTTCAACATTCTTACAAAATTATTTTTAAATGTGAAAACAATATTGAATTATGTTTAATAAAAAAATAAATTAAACGCTCAAGGGAATAGCATCATTTAAATTGAAATTGAATCTCCAACGTATTAGATTAAAGCATATTTTTACGAAATCACCAATCACCATCGGGAATCAATGTGAAACCATAAAAAAAAATTTGTGAATTTTAATTAACGTTATACGAAGTTATCAATTTGATGTGATCACCATTTATACAAAAACGGCACCATTTGTACATAACGTACATATACGTATCTACATTCGGTTTGATATTTTTGTTTTCACGTTACAAAGCGACTACAATTTTCAATTTAATTGTCATCTAACACTTTTGTTATTTCATGTACGAATGTATATACATGTTCATTTTTGATTGATTCATTATAAGTTATAATATGGTCCAGGCATTGCCACAATGTAAAACAATGGTGTAGTGTTGGTCATTTATAATTTTTTTTGTATGTCCGGTGACTGAATGATGTAAAGGCCCTCATGGGGCGGTTACGCAACTGCCAACCCAGTCGCATTATTTGTCGAAAAGAACAAATGAATACAAATGGGGTCACATACATTACCGGATTTGTAATATAATTCTGTCTTATCGTTACACATTTATCAATCATTGATGACAATTAATATAGAGAAGTAAAATTTTGCAAAAAAAATATTGTCTGATAAATCACGTTATTATGCACATAATAAAATGATGAAACTTCCCTTTTCTTATGTTGTTTGTTATTTGAACAATAGTAAAAATATATCAATCAGAAGTTATTTCGAATGCGAATCACATTTTACCGTCTTTTAAACGAAATTGCCTATATTCTAGCAAAACCTTTTATTATATATTTTTTCTTCGGTTTTTTTATACTCGTATATACCGGAAAACTCTCTACTATTCAAGCGCACAAACAATTCAAAACTTAAATAAGTAAACAATTTCACAGCAGTGGTTTGGAAAAACTTGCCGCTTGCGGTATACTTTTTTAATTAATTACTTTTACTAGTCGGTTATTATAACGGCGTGGAGAACGAATTTTTGTTATTCTTCTATTGTTAGACTTAATATTATATAGATTAATCAGAGTTTGTTCGTTTTCGTTGCACTTATCTTACGCTCTAAACAACCCCGTCAATTTATTTGGTAAACTTTTAATAAGTAAAAGCCTCTTTCATTTTCCATGTATACGTTAAGCGGTTTAATTTTTTTGAATTACATTTTGTTGTGCCCGTTTTTTTTTGTTCCTACTTTAAAAATATAGATTTTGTCAGCCATGAACATGAAACAGAAATTTGTTTCTTGTCTACTGGAGGTTTTTATCTATATTTGATACTGTGTGAATTTATTTGCTTTTATGAAAATTAAAAAAGTTTTTAATACCGAAACAAATTGGGAGTAAATATAGGAATATAGTAAATGATATTAGATTTTTTATGTAAATATACTTGAGAATGTTTAATATTTATCAGTGTCACCTGTTTAAGATGAACAATCTTTGAATATTATAGTTGTCCACCTGCTCGAACAGACGATTTCATCATTATATATTGATAATACTTAATAAACATAAACATGCATGTTTATTCAAGCATTTTCGGAAAAATCAATCTAATAATTAGATATGTATGATACGTGCAAATACCTATTTAATTATTTTTAGATATCAGAGATAAAATTAGTTACAATTTAGTCTAGAATTATTAAGTCATTCAGTAATTTAAGGAAATTTACTTGACTTGAAAAACCTCGTGAAAAACTCTTCAAAATTGGTAAGCAACTTGACCTATAATAATAAAAAACGACGATAAAATACAATCCGAAAATCGTAATTTTTGCAATAAATTTCGTCCAGACCCAAGGGGAAATTTTATACAATTTTTAAGGATTCAGTAGCGTACACAGAGGGTACAAAACCGACAAGCAAATCTAATAATTCCAGCAATGTGAGCAGGATTTCAAGTGAAGACCAACGAAATAGTATTATAGATGTGGAGAACAAAATCTCTTACAACCACCCGACAACATTGCAGCCTTTTTACCACACACACACAGCACCATCCCTTGCTGTTTAGCTCCAGAACTCTGATATCAAGTCGACCATATCATCTGATGATGTTCGGACAATGACGAACTGACATTCGAAAAGATAAAACTTTTCGTATGGTCCCCTTTATATATATGAACTTTTCTCCCTTTTGTTGGAATGCATTCAGAATTATTCTTGCGTACAATTTTTCTGTTATTTTGTATAGGTATGGGCGGATGATGGGCGCTTGTGTTGTTAAAAACGATGACGGGCCTTTTTCGCTCCTGATGTTTGTTTGGAAAAGTGTTAGCAGCTTTCAAAGAATGAAAATAAAGTGCAGATGAGTGCATTTCCATGAAAATAACTTTCAGATTAGTTTTGTACAACAATTACGTGAAAAATAAATCATTTATCATAAATGGTCCTAAATTGAATAATTTTTTACGGATTACCAATATTAAAAATGTTTTTCTACTGTATTTTTTTTGGAGCAAGTCAAATGCGTTTCGCTGCTCCCACTTTAGACCTGTTCATAATTCAGAAAAAGCTACCATCAATCTTCTCTTATACTAAGAGCCTGTTTTTTTTTATTCTAATAGCTTTACTTTAGCTTGATAACGAAATTATAAATGTTAAGTCAATTCATAAAAGGAAATAATACTTGCAGTGAGGGGCAATAAAAAAATTTTGCACAACACAAGATCGTGAATTGATCTCTTATACATCAAAGGTTATAAATAAAATATGAACTCAATATATGGTGATATAAACATATATATATATATATATATATATATGTCAGACGACTGTATAAAATATTTTCTGAAAAACTTTACAATATTTCAAATAAATATGTAACATCATTAGGTGATGTTAGAAAAATCTCTACAGTCTTATTTATATACTTTTGTATTCCTCTTGAAGCTTTTGCACTTTGTGTTATTATTGTATATTATATTGTTTGCGATATGGTGTTCTTGAAATTGTTCCAAACTGTGTTCAACAACATTTTCAACTATACAATCGTTAATAAAATAGTTTGCACAATTTCTTCAGGAGATACAAGGATGTTGCAAATATTTCTGAATGTACTTGCGAGTACTGACAAGTGTCATAATGCAGCTTTCATGAAATTTATCATGAAATACATGTTTCAGTAGCATTTCGCTAAGATGCCGACATTTAACAACAGCTATTTATTGTTACATTTTATGGCACATGTACAATTTTCGGAAAAATTCATCTGTAACGAAAATTATTATAAATAATTGATTTTGTGAGTAAATAAGTGTAATTATGTATTTAATGGCACACGATGAGCTATTATTTAAGTATACCGAATAAAGTTCAGACTGATAAAAATTGCATTTTGTACCCGATGTAATACAATTCAGGATTGCCAGTCAACGAGGCGATGTTTAAAACGGAAATGACGTCGAATAATATACGTTGCAAGTATGTGCCAAGTTCAATAGATTTATATATAAAGCTAAATTTAATTAGCTCTCAGTATATAGAACCATCAACGGTAGGTATTCCATGGATTTTGATGCTGCGTGAAATTGTCTAAATAACTAACAGCAATTATGCCATCGACAGTCTATTTGTGAACAGAATTTGGCAAATATTGCAATCAATCAATTTATGGTTACCTATTCTATAAAGAACTTTTAACAAACCTTGTCCTATTGGAAAAAATGAATGTTTTTGTGACCAAAAATGTTTTTCTACTTGTTTGATAACTACAAATAGCAGAATGTTGTATTGAATAAATACTGTATAAATGGGAAAATTGTGAAATAGCCACAAATGGCGTAGGAATGTTCAACAATCAATGCCTTAGGCTTTTATGTTTACTTTTGAACAATGGTCGCCTACGTTCGTTGTAACATTGTTACATTTTGTATGTTGTTATATTTGAGTTAGGCAAACAATAAGATGTCGTACTTATTTGATTGCAGTTGGAACAGTGTCCAACTTAGATTGGACGAAGAACTTGAGGATATGTAATGTGGTTTGAATTAAATTTATTTGATTTGTATCTAATAATGTGTAATATGTAAATTATTATAAGAAATGCAAAATTTGTTAGGGAAATATATATTTTCTTATCTTATCATTGTGGACCATTTTCTCTTAAAAACTATTTCTAATAATAGACTTAAGCACTTACAATGAGAATAATAAAGTGATTGTGTTTCTATTATTGGAATATATACGTATATTGAAATATATGCTGGTAATAAATATTTTATCGTGTATTGTCTTAAATTTTATGTAAATTATTTGTTTATCAAACACAAAGTCTATAAAAATGTTCATGTTTACATAAGAAGGTATACGAATTGAAAATATTCTAATATGAGCATACGAGTACTAAAAACATCAGATGTATAAAATTTACTCGTAAAATTTACCAACAATTGTGGCAAATGCATATGATGGAAAACAAAGTTTATTTACGTATTGTTTAAATAAACAATTTATGTTTACAACTTTATTTGTTATTATTAATTTTCTGTAAATGTGGCTTTCCATTTTTGACGAATAATACTTCTATCATTTATTATTTATTTAACTATAAGCAATTTTCTTTGTTATTTCAAATGATGAGACAAAGAAATGAAATGTCTCTCTGGTTAGTATGTGGTTTAGTCATTTCCATAGTGTAATTTATAATGTCTTCATGTTCATACTATGTCTATGGAATTATAAATACACAAGATAAAGCCAAGACAAGTTGCATTACGACTTGCGTACAGTAATATTATTACTTTCAAGTAGAATCTAATTTTAGCAAATCTTCTTTTACAATGTACATACATATACATATGCATACAAATGCGGCCAGTTTATTATAATTTTTTATGATTTTAAAATAACACAAAACAAATGACCGTACTCCAATTATTAATAAGATTGATGTTATTATGGTTATTGTGAATACAATCTTCTTAAAATTAATAATTAATTGATATTTAAGATGTTTTCAAAGAAACTGTTCGGAGTATTATTTAATCAATTTTACACATTGGAATTGAACTTCTTCCATACTTTTATGGTTTTTTAATCATTTTTTTTCTTTAATATGTACATACATTGTATTGTACATTGACATGTACATCTGCACAATTCGATATAAATTATTAAAAATGCACTGAATGATTTACACATATTTGTATATGAAAAATGCACGAAATGACAGTTTTCCGGTACAAATGAAACTCGAAGTGCACACAGAATGTTATTATTAAATAAAGAAGGATCTAATCAGAATGCAATGCATATTTTGTTTCTTATTTTCTAATTTTTCTGCAATATTCATTCAACAAATAACAAAGTACATGAGTAAATTGAGAATGAAATCTTTATACTCTAAAAGTTTACATATCTACCAATTTTATATTACATATTATTAAATATTTTTCAAAATCAATATTTAGAAAATAGTAGAGCTTTAATTGGCAATTTAATACAATTTTTTACACAGATGTGTGAAAATAAAGCCAACATTTGTTGCTTTGTGCAAAATGTTTCATTAAAATTTTATTTCAACAATTTTACATCAAAATCTTAATTGGGATCCAATTTAATAAATCTGTTTTAACTTTTATCGTAATATTGTAATTTATTTTGGTTTCTTCAAACCCTAAAAACTCGCATAAATACTAATTAATGACGAAAAACATTAATTTACAGAAACGTATTTGTACATGTAAAACGAATATAAAAGAATACATAAAAACAGTTCATGAAATTGATATTATTTCAAATGGAATTCTTTTCTGCTTGATATATATTCAACAAAATGGGTTTTATTGTGTGAACTGGCATTACAACGGCAAAAAGATTTAAATTGCATTTTTGCTAACCAAATTAGATCCGCAGCCCGCAGTTAAACTGATATACGCAACATTCGATTTTATATTTAATCGAATTTGTCTAATAGTAATAATAATAGAATATTGTAAAACACGATTTTTATGAAGTGAAAATGTGACTAATATTCAATTATCCAACAATGGTGAGCCATTTCCATCAAAAATATAGGGCCAATGAGCGCATAATTATATTATTGCACATACAAATGCATTTTGACTAAAAATAAATCTAATATCGATTCTCGTTTCAAATGTAAGACAAATAAACAAACTTTTTACATTACTTTAAGTAAGTTTTTCTTTTTTTAACGGAAAAGTACATCTCTATAGATATTGGAACACTGATCGTGTTTGCAGTTAACAGCTATAAAGGAAAACCACGAAATTATCAACGCCCGTAGTCGTGGTTATAATAATACGTAATTGAAATTCTCGTACTGGTGCTTAGGACCCTTACAAAATACACAATGTAGGTATATCTAGTGAAATGCTTTGACATTCATATGAGACCCTCCTCCACTTCTGTATTGGTGATTTTAAACTCTGAATTCGGTTTATCGTTGCCAAATGCAGCTTCCGATCAAACCGTTTGATGTTTTCATTTTACGTGTACCTAGTACGCAAAATGAGCTTTGTTTGAATTTCTTTTGTGATTAATAACTGATTTGCAGCTGCTATGCGGATACCGGAAATTAATTTTTTTTATGTCAATATTTACATACATTACGTACATTGTTGAATGTAATTTTTCTTTAAAACATAATATCATTTTATATGGAATATATGCACAAATTACTAGTTTGACGATCTTTTAATTATTATTTCATGAAAATTACATATGCATGTCATATGATAGTTATGAAAACGAGTAACAATATCAGAAGATAATTGCAGTTTGTATCATAAAGTTAAAATATGTACATTATGTTTGTACATATTATTATTGTTTCAAAGTACAGAAAATTTTTAAATTACATTGGCCATGCAACGACTTTCGGAATAAAGGTCTGTATCTATGAAAAAGAGACTTTTATAGTCGTTTTCAGATGATGCGAATTGTCTCGCACAAAACTGAAAAGTGCATTATGCTTTTAAATTTTAATAGTTTTTTTTTGTTGGTTTCAGTCATTTGTGCAAAAGTTAAAAATCAATGCCTGTAAATCAGATTCTAGATTCAGGACTCAGAATTTCAGACATTTATGTCGAAAAAACAAATGTAAAATCCGAATTGAATCAAATTTGCTTTGTTTATTTATAAATAAAAACTGTGTCAAAAACTAGACCAGTTTTTATTTACATACAACTAAAAATGTAGGTTAAAAACAAGGACAGTATAGTAAAAGGTCTGATTCAAATTTCTGCCTCCCCTAGTTTCTCACCGTTTCCCACCAGATTTATTAGTCTTTTAGTCTTGTGACGTCACGAGCATTTTTCGTTGTAGCACTAGCGTAGCTTGCTGTGGTTCTAAACCATGCGAGGCCTACACTAGAGCTACACGTGTAGCTACAACGAACGAACCTAGCGCAAATTAATGTCAAACATTGTCAGTTTGACAAGTTAAAATTGATATCGTCGATGCGCGTGCAATACCGCGGAAGAGCAATTTGTTAATACCGCGTATCGGCTTTTGTACGATTTTACAGAAGGTGAAAAAAAATGGAAATCTTGCTGCCAAACTGAGACACAAAGCTGTTTCGCGGTATTGTTTCGATGTCAAAATCAAGGTTCCTTATTAGCTAATTCAAAATTTATCAAATCTACTACCAGTTAATACGCGTTAAGAATTCATTGACGCGATATTTCAATTTTGCGCCTTTTGCTGTGACGCGGTATTAACAAATTGCTCTTCCGCGGTATTGCACGCGCATCGACGATATGTTAATGTGAACTGTCACAGTTAACGTGACCTTGTGGTTAAGAGTGGGGACGAGGGGAAAAATTCTAATCATACCGTTTACTCTAGCTACCGTGGGTTAAAAACCGTTTTTTTTTTAAATTTATTTGTGGAATTTTTCTTACAGGATTATTATTAATTTTAAGTAGGAATTAGTTCAAGCTTGGAATAATTGTAAATTACATTTAATCTCACTGAAACTCACTAGTTTTCATAAAAACTGAAATGTATAAAATATAAATAAAAATGAATTTATGACTTGACGTTTTCGTAAATAGTATATTTAAGCCCCTTTGTAAATTAGTATTTTTAAGAAAATTAATTAGAAATTTATGTTTATTTTCACATACACATTTATGTA
>SSSI01008953.1:0-10434 GCA_004796505.1 Oryzaephilus surinamensis | reverse complement strand
ATAGTGCAAATAAATGCCCAAAGGTCGGCTGTTGTGGCAGCCGAACTGGCGCATAATTTAAGAGGAGGAGGGATTGATTTACTTTTGCTGCAGGAACCTTACTACGCATTTCATCAGGTGAGGGGTTACCCACTAGGGATATCAATTCTGAAGCCCTCTGTGGATCACCCTATGGTGGCTGCGGTTTGCCGCACTAGTCTTGAACCAGTGTTACTGGTTCAATTTACTGAAAAGAATATTTTAGTAATGTCTATCAAACTTAACAGAAAAGTATTATTTTTTATAAACGTGTATTGTCAGTTTGGGGAAGGTCTGGACATATATCTAGCTAAGTTGGACACAATTATTGATTCATTAAGGGGCGAATATGTATTAATTACTTTAGATAGTAATGCGAAATCTCCGTTGTGGTTTTCATCAGTGAGGGATCATAGAGGAGAAATGATGGAAGACTTCATTAATTCTAAAGGTCTATATATATTAAATGAAATAGGGCAGTTGAGTACATTCAGTGGACCAATGGGTGAGTCTAATATTGACCTAACTCTAGTGTCGTCGGAATTATTAAGGTTCGTTAATTCATGGGTAGTGGATGGCGATATGTGCTCAAGCGATCACAGAGCAATTAGGACATCTATTGGAAGCTTACCGGGAGAAAGGAATGCAGATATAGGAGATGAAAAGCTTAGGTTTAACATTGGGAAAGCTGATTGGGACTTATTTGGAACTTGTCTCATGATGAAATGTGAGGAAAACATTACCCCATATATAACGAATGTGGATCTCTTAGCAGAAAGGTTGACCCAAAATATTGTTGAGGCGGCTACATGCTCTATTCCGCTTGTAAAAGGGAATGGATGTACTAAAAGGGGCTGGTGGAGTGAGGATTTATCTGTAAAAAGAAGAGAGTTTCGTTCTAGTCGCAAGAGGTTAAGTAGACTACGTCGTTATAATGGGAATGAGGATGAAATTGAAGAAGCAATGGATGATTGTACTCGAAAGAGGAATCTTTATTTTAATGCAGTCAAGAAAGCAAAATTAGAGGATTGGAAAAAATTCGTAACATCAAAAGGCAATTCTGATCCTTGGGGTGTGGTGTATAAACTTACCAGAGAAAAAATGACTGTTAGAGAAGCACTCGGAACCTTGCAGAAGGAGGGACAGTATGGTTTTACCTATAATGACTCAATTAATACTTTGCTAGAAGGTCAATTGCCTGAAGATGATTTAAGTAACTATACAGAGGAACAATTGGAGATGGTACGGGAAAATAATACTTATGGTACTGAGACTGATGGTGCAGTTACTGAATTTGATGTTATAGAACTAGAGATGGCAATAGAAAAACTAAGGAAAAGGAAAGCACCTGGAGAGGATAAAATCAGCAATGAAATGCTTACAATGGTATATAAGTTTTGTCCATATATCTTATTATTAGTATACAATGCTTGCCTAAGTCAGGGAATTTTCCCAAAAATTTGGAAAAAAGGTTTGGTCAGATTTTTGTTGAAATCCAAGGATAAGAATAGGGGGGACCCTAAGTCATACCGACCTATTTGTTTATTAGCTACCCTGGGCAAATTGTTAGAAAAGTTACTGGTCATTAAGCTGTCTAAGTGGAGATCTTTGCCTTCTCTATATGGTACGAGGCAATTTGGGTTTGTCAAAGGAAGATGCACTGTTGATGCACTGGAATATGTTATTAATTATGTAAAAGAATCTAGGGATAAGTTCGTGGTTGCTGTGTTGTTTGATATTGAGGGCGCTTTCGATAGCCTTTGGTGGCCATCAGTGTTGGCTCGGTTGAGGGAAGAGAGATGTCCCGGGAACCTATATAGTATGTTTAAAGACTACTTAAAGGATAGGAAAGTTAGAATAAATCTCTCAGAAGGTATAATTGAAAGGGAAATTAGTAAGGGTTGTCCGCAGGGTTCGGTACTGGGCCCGGTATTATGGAACGTTAATTATGAGATGGTACTAAAGGAATTGGGGAAACAATCGGATTGTGGATATGTAGCCTATGCGGATGATTTAATTGTTCTTTGTGGTGGTGCATCACGGAGACAAGTAGAAACTAGAATGCAGAATTTGATAAATGTTATAGAAAGGATTACGCATAAGCTTAGATTGAGATTATCAACAAAAAAGACTGAGGCGATTTTATTGAAAGGGAGTTTTAAGTCTGATAGAACCCCAATTTTGAAAATATATGGGACTGGGATTGTATTTAAGGAATATTGTCGATATCTGGGGATTTACATTGGCACACAGTTAAAATTTGATAAACATGTTAAACTGTTAAGGGACAAATTATTGGCAGTTACTGGGCAAATTAAGCGAGTGGTAGCGGCAAAGTGGGGACTGAATAGTAAAACACTTACCTTGTTTTATAGGTCAGTCTTCAATGCAATAATCACATATGGAGCGGCTTGCTGGTATGAGAACACTAAGAATGCTGCCATTAATAGAGTGCTAATATCTGCTCAAAGACAGTTTTTGTTGCTGCTTACCCGTGCGTGCAGAACGGTGTCCAATGTTGCCCTGCAGGTTTTGGCTGACGTTCTGCCGGTTGATTTGCAGGTGGTGTTGAGTGGGTTGACTTATCGAATTAAAAGAGGTCAAAGAGTGGAGTGGCATGATTTGTTACTTGGTGAGCCTGAGGGTGGGTTTGGTCCTAAAGCAACAAGACAATTTATTAAAAGTGGAATACAGTTAATTGGGAATGAGGTTATACGGGTCTGGCAGAATAGGTGGACTATGGAAAGCAGAGGTGTGCAAGCAAGGATGTGATGTCAGTTAAAGAAAGGAAGTGGCTCAGATTTTCATACAGGATAACTTCCTTTCTGACAGGACATGGATTTTTTAAAGGAAAGCTCTTCAAACTGGGTATTGAAGATGATCCTTCTTGTACTTGTGGTGAAATGCAGACCTCTGAACACTTGCTGTTTAGCTGTATAAATACTTACCGAGTCCGTAATGATGTGCTTGGCCAGGAGATGGTTGTTGATCCGGAGTGGTTCCTAGAAACAGAAATTAATTTTAATAAGTTTGTAAATTTGATAGACGAGATATTTAGGCTAAAGGAGGAGGGACTGTTATAGAAGTGTGATCATATATATACTGTGATTTAATATTTACTGTGATAATTTTGAAGTCTTTGATATTGTTTATTTATTTATTATTTGTCTGTTTGTTTGTTGTGTTTATTTATTGGTTACGTGTTGTTAGTTCTTAAGCCCGTTTTGGTTTGTTGTGAAGGAGTTGAGTTTTTTGGGTTTTCCCGCTGATTTTTGGAGTGAGGAGTTGGGACGGGTTCCCTTGATAGTGGTTTCTGGTGAGGAGTTGTTAAGAAAAGGAGGGTGTAGTAACATCAAGAGGACATCCACTAGGTGGGCTGGCTGTGCAGATATAGGGTTCGCCCTGAATTGCTGCCATCAATAGTTAAAATAAATTGAAATTGAAATTGAATTGTCCCTACACTACCAAATCATACTTACCCTGCGGACCGGGCAATCCGTGGGGGACATTAAGTGCCTTCGGCCTGGTGTCAACCTTCTCCCAGGTCGTGACTTGTTCAAGGAAGTACTCGTGGGATAAGCATGACGACTCTAAATAAAAAACAAAATAGTATAGTCGACAGTGATGTCAGTAGTGGTGGGGAAGATGGTGGGGATAGTGGAAATTGGCAGGCGAAAGGTGTGGAATCGATGTATACAGTTAGGTGTGAATTGGAAGAGTTTCTTTTTAATGATAAGATTAAAATCACAGTGCCAATGAAGGAGGTTATTTTAAGGTTTTTTGTTAGGGCGTAAACTATATGTAACGAAGTTATTAAGGAAAAGTCTTTCTTGGAAGGGGAAGTGAAATTATTAAAAGAGCTAAATGATCGATCTTCTGTAATGCCTGTTTCGTATGCCAAAGTTGCAAGTATGAGAACTACTCCAAATGTAGTAGTTAGTAGAGCCCAGAAAAAGGATACAGAATATAAAGTTCTGGTAAAACCGAAGGATATGGAAACATGCAAGAATAGTGATGAGGTGAAAGTATTATTACAAAGAGAATTAGATACAGAAAAGGATAACTTAAAAATTAGAAAGCTAATTAAACTTAAAGAAAAAGCAGTTATTCTAGAAGTAGATGGAAAAGTTGATCTGGATATTATTAGGGATAAATTAAATAGGAGTGAAAAGTTAAAAACAACGGTTTTAGGCTCATAGTCTATGATGTGCCTAAAGCTTTAAAAGGCGAGAAATTAATTAGTAAACTAGTAAATAAAAATTTAAAGGATGTAGGGGAACCAGAACAACTGCTAAAAGAAGTAAAAATCCTATTTAAAATGAGGTCAAGTGGAAAATTTTAAAATGAATCAAAAAATAACGTAATAATATCGGTTTCTGGGAGAATTTATAATCAATAAATTAAAACAGGAAGAATGTATGAAGGATTCAATTCATATAGAATTGAGGAATTTATCTCGGTAGTGAGGTGCTTTAAATGTCACGGGTTTGGACACACCTCATCAGTGTGTAAAAGAAATATAGTTATTTGTGGTAGATGTAGTGAAGAGGGACATTATTCTAAAGAATGTCCAAATAAAGATAAAGCGCTTTGTTGCGTAAATTGCAAGTTCAGAAAAAAGGAAACAAACCATGAAACAAATAATAAAACCTGTCCGGAATATTTGAGATGCTTGCAAATTTTTAAAGCTAAAATTGATTATGCCTAGCTCATTAAAAGTAATTCAAATCAATGCACAGCGATCTTCCGTGGTAGTTGCTCAGCTGAATCAATTAATCCGTAATTTAAATATTGAACTGCTACTAATCCAAGAACCCTTTTTTGCATACCGGAATGTACGAGGTTTTCCAATAAATTATTTGCTGATGAAGCCTGCGTGCGAAACCCCAATGGTAGCTGCAATCTGTGGCAAGGAACTTGATCCTATTATCATGACGCAATTTACTGATAGCCATATTTTGGTCTTGTCGATAAGGTTCGCACGATGTACAATTTTTGTGATAAATGTATACTGACTATTTTCAATTGATATAGAATTTTATTTAAGGAAAATGGAAAACATTCTGGATGCGTTGAAAGGGAAAAGGATAATAATCTGTATGGACTCAAATGCCAAATCTCCGCTATGGCATTCAAAAACAAGAGACTTAAAAGGTATAGCACTAGAGGATTTTATTTGCTCAAAAAATCTGATATGTTTAAACAAACCGGATCAACCATTTACATTCTCAATAGTAAATGGAGAGTCTAATATAGATGTTACTATAGTTAATCCGGAAATGCTACATTTGGTGTCAGACTGGAAAGTGGAGATGGATTGGCGTACCAGTGATCATCGGCCACTGGTTACATGTCTGTTGGATAATAATACAAAATGGTGTAAGAATGAAAATGTAGCGCTTCGTTTTAATGTAAATAAGGCAGACTGGGAGCTTTTTCACCTTTATTTGTGTGAGGGAAAAGATATTATTAGTAGTCGATCTAACTTACCTGCCTCCCGATTGGCTGAGGAACTCCAAGATCTGGTGGTGAATGGTGCCTCATGTGGTATAAGTGAAAAGAAAAGTAAATTAGTAAGAACCAATAAATGGTGGAGTGATGAACTTGAAAATCTAAGGAGGCAAGTCAGACTAGCGAGAAGAAGATATCAGAGACTCAAATCCTTTAGTAATGGTAGCGGTTTAGGTATTGGATTGGAAGAGATTGAGGAAGCAAAAATGGATTTCAGTATTAAAAGGAACAATTATCATAGGCTGATTAAAGATAGGAAAAGGGAGACCTGGCGGGACTTTGTATATGATGTGGGTAACAGGGATCCGTGGGGTCTGGTATACAAATTTATGACTGAAAAGTTATCAATCCAAGAAGCGATGAGTTCAATAAATCTTGATGGAAAATATAGTAAAAATTATGAAGAATCATTGGAATTACTGATAAGGGGTCTTTTACCGAAGGAAGATGTAGAAAATTATTCGGAAACTCAGAGGAACTTAGTCTTGGATAACCAGTTATATTCAACTGATTTATTGGTCGGTTGTTTTACATGTAAAGAGTTAGATATTGTAATGGGAAATTTAAAAACAGGTCAGGCCCCTGGTCGGGATGGAGTCACAAACGAGATCTTGCGGGAAGTTGTAGCAGTTATACCGGAATTGCTGCTAGAGGTGTATAATGCATGTCTGTTTCAAGGCAGTTTCCCGAGTGTCTGGAAGAGTGGAATGATTAAGTTTCTGCTAAAATCGGCAGGAAAACCAAAAGATAATGTAAGATCATATAGACCGATCTGTCTTCTTCCTGTCCTTGGTAAGTTGCTAGAGCGATTAATCGCTTTAAAATTAGAACAGTGTTTTGGAAGTACTATGTTATTTCATGCAAACCAATATGGTTTTGTAAAAGGAAAGAGCACAACTAATGCAATTCAGAAAGTAATAAGATACGTTGAGGAATCAGAACATAAATTAGTTGCTGCAGTTTTATTTGATGTAGAAGGTGCCTTTGATAGTCTCTGGTGGCCGTCTGTGTTCAAAAGACTGCGGGAAAGGAATTGTCCAATGAATTTATATAGAATTATACAAGATTACCTTAGTGGAAGATCAGTGTGTGTAACAACCGTTGACTCGGTCAATTGTTATGAGGTGAACAAGGGCTGTCCTCAGGGTTCAGTGTTAGGAGCTATCCTGTGGAATATCAATTATGATGCCATTCTAAATTCTTTGGATAAAATAGACTGTGAATTTGTAGCTTATGCTGATGATTTAATAGTGCTGAATTCTGCAAAATCAAGAAAAGAACTTGAAACTAAGCTTCAAATTGTGGTGGATACTGTTGTTGATGCAATGGAAAAACTGAATTTAAAAATATCGCTGAACAAAACTGAAGCAATTCTATTAAAAGGTCATCTTGATTCTGGTAGGCCACCTGTAATAAAAATGTATAATAAATCCATTAAATTTGTTAAAGAATGTAAATATCTTGGAGTGTACTTAGATAATGGTTTGAGTTTTCTGCCACACGTAAAAGTTCAAAGAACAAAATTAGTATCACTTGCAGGAAAGATCTTAAGAGTTGCAACGGGAGAATGGGGCCTGAATATGAGAACCTTAAAAATACTATACAAGGGTGTCTACTTACCTATACTTACCTATGGGGCTGCCTGTTGGTTTGGTAGGGTGAAGAACACTGCACTAAAACGAGTCCTCATCTCATCGCAGAGACCGTTTCTCCTGATGGTAACGCGGGCGTGTAGGACCGTGTCAAACGATGCCTTGCATGTGCTGTCTGGTTTCCTTCCAGCGGATCTGCAGGTGGTAAAAAATGCGCTGATGTACTTTAATAAGATGAACCTGTTGGTGGGGTGGGAAACCATTCTCTTAAAACCAATTGAAATAGGAACCATAACCCTGAAACAAAAACAAGAACATATTAAAGAAAGAGAACGGGATATTATTCAGGCAGTTGAAGAAAGGTGGCAGGAAAGATGGAATACTAGTGACAAAGGTAGAGTTACCTACCAATTTTTGAGGAATGTTGGTGCATTGGAACAATTACGTTGGGTTAGGCTAGATTATAAAATAACAAGTTTCATGAGCGGACATGGTTTTTTCAAACAAAAACTCAATGAATTAGGTTTGGAGGAAAATGGAAAGTGTGAATGTGGTAAAGAGCAGACAGCTATACATTTGCTTCTGGACTGTGTTTTGACGCAGAATGCTAGAAGGAAGTGTTTGGGAAATAGAGTTTTGAATGATGTAGGATGGTTTCTAGGAAATAAAGAACGGTTCATTGAGTTTAAAGAGCTGGTAGAAGAAATTTTTGCTCTACATGAGCAAGGAATTCTGTGATTATAATAATCTGTGATATTTTACTGTGATATTTTATGTATTTATTTTTACTTTATTTATTTGTTGTTGTTATATTTGAAATTATTTATTTATTTGTTTGGTAATTTATTCACTTATTTATTGTTCTGTGATTTCTCGTATTGTGATTTGTTTTTGTAAAAGGGAGCTGATATTAGTCCAGGCCCTCTTCTGTATGTAGTTAGCTGGGTCTTCTTTTCTGCTGATTTTGGAGTGCGGTGCTGGGATGGGTTCCCCTGGTTGTGGTTTCGTGGGTGCTGTTTGTAGAATTTTGTTTTATTCTAATTTAATATGATTTATTTGATTATTTGGTTGTTAGGAAGGAGAGAGGTGGTAAAAGGACCTTAGGTCCTAGGAAGCTGCCCAATTTGTTTGTTTTGTTTTGTTTTTTTTTGTTTGTCCCTACACTTCGTGCAAGGGATCGCATTGTACAATGCGGTCTTGGTGAGTGACGACACCACACCCCCGAGTTATCGACAGCTGAGCGCCAGCTGTTGATTACACACCGCAATTTGCTTTTGGTGTTTCAACAACCTCTGTGAGGCGTAGCAGTGGTACGTGCATCAGTAGCGGACCGGGGGGCTTGACTTCACCGCCCGGCCTGCGAGGAGACAACCTCTATAATAAACTCCCATCCCAAGGTTTGTAGGACGCCGAGGGGGTGGTGGGTGTGCCGATGGGCATACTCAGGTTCAGAGGAAGGTCTGGACGTTAGTCTCTACTTACTCTGGGGACTGGGTGCCCCCCAGAGGACATGTAGCCTTTCACCTAGTGTTTCCCTGCTCCTAGGTGGTGACGTTTCGAGGGAGTATTCGTGGGAACAAACATGAATTCTAATAAAGACAAAAATCGTAACGAGGGGTTGGTTAGGAGCGGTAGCTGCTCTTCGGTAGGGGAGGAAATGGAGCACGAGTTTGTGGCGCCAAGCGTGGCTGTTGGGACGCGCTCTAAACGGCGTAGGGCAGAGGGTAGCGCAGCGAGTTCTGATGTCGAGTCGGAGGATGAAATCAGCAATCTCTTTGCGGTCAAGCGTGAATTGAGCGCCTACTTATTTAATGATAAGAATAAGATATCTAAGTCGGCAATTGATTATATTTTGGGGTGCGTTTCACGGCTTGAGGAACAAAATACGCGTTTAATTGCGGAGAATGAGAGGCTTAATAGCCTGGTGTCGTCAGGAGTGGGCACGGTTGCGGCAGCTTCTTCGGATAAGCCGGCTTCTAAGGGTAGATCGGATAAATCGCCAACTAGCGTTAAGACCTACGCGGTCATCGTGAAGGGTGCGGATGGGGTACTTAACGATGAGGTCAAGAAGAAGCTGACAGAGTGTCGAGATATAAATGTCAGGGTGAAGGCGGTTAGACCAGTACGCTCAGGGGTAGTAGTTGAGACTCTCTCCGAGGCGGAGAGGCGGAAGCTGTGTGCGGCGCAGTCGATCAAAAATTTAGGTCTGTCGGTCGCTCTCCCACGCAAGGTTGGTCCTAAAGTGTTGGCATTTGACGTACCAAAAGCGCTAAAGGATGACGATATCCTTACAGATTTATATAACAAAAACACGAAGGGTGTCGAGTCCCCAGACAACTTTAAAAATAGTGCGAGGGTTATTAATCGGCGATCGAAAAAAGACTCTGATGATGTGTGCAATGTAGTCATCGAACTCAGCAGCAAGGGGCGTGACTGTCTGTTAATGCAGGGTCGTATGTTCATAGGGTGGGGCTCGTACAGGGTGCGTGAATTTGATGGAGTCAACCGATGCTTTAAATGTTTTTCTTACGGTCACTTCGCGAGGGAGTGTAAAGACGCGCACCAATCCTGCGCTAAGTGTGGAGAGTCAGGGCATTTAAAGAGCGCATGCCCTGGTAGTGAGTCCTGCAAAAATTGTAAAGTCAGAGGGTTTACTGAGTTAAATCACTCCGTGTTATCCACGGCGTGTCCGGTCTTTCAGATCATGGCGGGTAGGGCGAGGGAACGCATTGACCTCTAATGCCCAGAATTGTTCAAATAAATTGTCAGAGGTCTTACGCGGCCTCATTAGATCTGTGTGCGTATATAATTCGTGCGCGAGTTCACATTGCTCTCGTGCAAGAGCCGTATTGGAGCATGGAGACTGTGGTGGGCTTTGGTGGACTGATAGTATTAACTACAGCCAACAGTATGAGTGCGGTTATTATTAATTCGTCATTCTGTCAGGGTTTCATTGTTAATGGTATGTCTAACGAGTACTCCACGTGCGTCTGTGTGGACTCGTCTTGTGGTAGGTTCTATGTTACTTCCGTGTACTGTCAGTACACGGCTAGTATTGATGTCGTCCTTGATTACCTTGATGTTTTGTGTGAGTGGGGTCGTGGAAAAGCGGTTCTGTTAGGGATAGACGGAAATGCTGTGTCGCAAATGTGGCACAGCAAAGGAATTCGGTTAGGGTCGTACACGGAGCGGCGTGGGCTCTTGCTTGCTGAGGCCTTCACCAGAAATAACTTGTCTGTGGTCAATGTTCCATCGTCTTTGTACACTTTTGCGGGTCCCATGGGGCAAAGTGACATTGATATAACGGTGACCA
>SSSI01008941.1:2686-14541 GCA_004796505.1 Oryzaephilus surinamensis | reverse complement strand
TGATTGTGCCGAAGAAAAGTGGAAAATATCGCTTTTGCGTAGATTACCGAAAAGTTAATGAAGTAACCGAGAAAGATGCATATCCATTACCGCAAATAAACGCAATTCTTGACCGATTAAGGGAAGCTAAATACATAAGCAGTATCGATTTGCAAAACGGCTATTGGCTGGTACCGTTATCAAGTGAAAGCAAACCGATTACCGCATTTACCATACCAGGCAGAGGACTTTTTCAGTTCAGAGTAATGCCATTTGGGCTTCATTCTGCACCGGCTACATTTCAAAGGCTTTTAGACCGTATTATTGGACCAGAAATGGAACCGAAAGCATTCGCCTACCTTGACGACATAATTGTCTTAGGACGTACGTTGACGAACATCTGGAAACTTGAAGAAGTTTTTCACCGACTACGAGCAGCGAATCTGATTTTAAATCCAGACAAATGCAAGTTTGGACAAAAATCACTGAAATATCTGGGACACGTCGTCACGAAAACGGTGTTCACACCGATCCAGATAAAGTGGCTTCAATTGTGAAATGCCACCACCGAAAACATTGACAATTAAGGCAATTTTTGGGAATGGCTTCATGGTACGTAGATTTGTGGCAGATTTCTCCAAAATTGTGACACCGTTAACGAAATTGCTTCGCAAAAATCAACGATAACAATGGACCGAAGAACAAGACCGAGTATTTAATGAACTTAAGAAACGTCTGACCGATGCCCATGTCTTAGTTTGTCCAGATTTCGAAAAACCGTTTAATTTGCAAACCGACGCCTCTGATTATGGATTGGGCATTGCACTAAGACAGAGTATTGATGGACAAGACCGAGTAATTGCTTATGCAAGCAGAACATTGACTCCATCAGAAAGAAATTTTTCTGTAACTGAAAAGGAATGTCTTGCAATTATTTGGGGTATAGAAAAGATGCGACCATATTTAGAAGGCTACCGATTTACTGTAACGACCGACCATCAATCGCTGGAGTGGCTTCACTCAATTAAAAGCCTTTCTGGAAGATTGGCCCGCTGAAGTATTTTCCTAGAGCAATACGACTTCGATATTGTTTATCGCAAAGGTGTACTTAACCGTGTGGCTGATGCATTGTCAAGACAACCGTTAACAACCCAATCTTCAACTTTTACCAAATTACGCACATTAGTAAACGTCGAAAAATGTTCATGGTATAGTAATAAGTTACAAAAAGTGAAGAATAATCCTACAAATTAACCAGACTACTGTATAAGAGATGATCGTTTATATCGTCATTTTTGGGACTCAAAAGACCTTCGTGAAACCGAAATGGTTCAGCCCTGGAAATTATGCGTACCGGAAACTTTAAGACCAAAAATTCTGGAAGAAAATCATGATTTACCGACTGCTGGCCATTTAGGCAATGCTAAAACAATCTCCACAGTTGCACTCGTTTTACACCACCGTATACACCACAAGCAAATCTAGTGGAAAGGACCAACCATACTCTCAAAACCATGATCGCTCAATATTGCGAGCGGAATCATAAAGAGTGGGACCAATTCCTGCCCGATTTTCTTTTCTTTTCACGCTAAATACGTCACAACATGAGTCTACGGGATATTCGGCGTTTTTAAACTTTGGCAGAGAATTGAAAGTTCCAAAGGCCGTATACCGTCATCGTTCTGACACTGATACTGATTTAGACACCGATATTCCCCCTGAAATTACCGTTTCTGAAGGTACAAAAGACCGAATTATACAATTGTCGAAAATGCAAGAAATTTATTTAAGACGAATTTAGAGATAGCTTTTACTACTCAAAGTAAAGCATATAATTTGAGACGTCGTAATTGGAGATGCCATATAGAAGATCAAGTATTTAAAAAGGAACACCAGCTTTCATCTGCGGCTCAGAATTTTGCTGCAAAGCTGGCACCCAAATATTCTGGTCCTTGAACCGTACCAAAGGTTCATTCGCTCGTTGTCTATGATTTAGCCGATAATAATGGCCGTCGAATCCACCGGATTCATATTATAGATCTAAAACCGAACACAATTGTTTCAGGTTAATTATATAGATTTCAATTACTTAGGTAATGTCCGATATAGAAAAGGAATTATTTTTGTCTTCAGCTGGTTTGGACCGTTTGACACCGTCGACACTCGACAGCGGGTGTATGGATTGGGCGGCCTTAAATTTTTTAATAGAATAATGTTAAAAAATCTATATAAACCTAGGCAACGTTCCACTACCTACTACCTAGGTTTCCTAGGACTACATAGTTTCCTAGGACTACACCTAGTTATGTTTACCTATGACAAATTCAACACGTTTTCAAACAAAATATGTAGTTCCTGGTCCTCCCCGGCTGCCTGGTTATTTTCTTGCTTATGGTATTTTCTACTTTAGATTTGATGGAAGTAGTTTGTTCCAAAACCTCGAATTCGCCGTCCAGTTGTGCTATCTCTGGGAATTTTTCTTTAAATGTCTTTTGGATCTCCTCCTCCATATTTATGTCCTTCGCGCTTACCGTTACCACTTTAGGCACTGAGTCCTTTGTATTTATAGAATTCCCCATTATTATCTCAGTATTTGTAAAGAGGCATTCATCCCATTCCTTTTCTATTATATTCCTAGGTTCGTTGTAAGTCGTTATCCTCTCTAGGCTATCAACTATTTCTTTCACAGTTACCTTTACAGCAGTTGTTTGGCTCTCTTGGTCGCATGTTTTGGCCTTGTAGTTACTTTTAAATTCTACCTCTTACTGTACCATACCCTCTATTCAGTTCTTCACTTTCCTGCTGTTTATTTGTTCTGTGGTGTATCTAATTTTTATCGCCATTTCTTTGATTTCTTTTTTTGTGTTCGTGTTTTCTTGAATCAGTTTTGTGATTGCTTTAACTTCTCTTCCTAGTCTGTCTATCAGCTCTCTATACATATAATCTCATCATGTTTCTGCTCGTTTCCACTTTTCCTTCCTTCGTATCTCGTTCGGTCTTCTTCTTGTATTGCATTTGTGGTGAGTCTTCCTCCTCTCTAAGTCTTTTCCCGTCCCTTTCTATGCCCTGTATCACTGCGTTGAGCTGAACCTCTGTTTAAAAGGGTCCACCGTTTTCTCCATATAGCTTGTTGGTGTAGTTGAAATTTTGCTTCCCCCAGAATCCGTGGAGCAGCCTATATTTGTAGCGAGGGATTTCCAGCTTAGCACCCTACCCTCCTGGGCTAATATACGTTTTTCTTCCGACATATTCATTTTAATCTTATTTGGCGCACGTTACTTCCTCAGGAGCCACTTTCCTGAGAAATCTTAATCATTTCCTTTTCGATCGCAGGTCGTCATAAGGTAAGTTGTTCCGCGTCTTTCCCATACCAGGCCCGGGACAGAGTAAAGAACTCTGTCACCGTATACTGCCAGGGAAAGACTTTATCCATTAGCCATAATCATTTCCATTTCCGTTGCAGGTCGTCATAAGGTAAGTCGTCCCTGACAGGCGCTGCTCCCCTATCAGGAATCAGGCTATTGCTGGCACAGGGCCAGTAGTGTTATTTTGCTCACATTGTGGATTATTGGGAATTAGATCCAAAGATTGCCCATGCCATGCACCGTCAATACGCCAGAGAGCTGCGAAATATTAAGTTCAAAAATGATCATTTTTGGGTGTAATTTATGCTTCCAAAATAATTACGAAAATCATTTTTAGATCCGTAGCGCCCTAGAGTGTATTTTTATCTTTTATTTAAAAAAAAATTTAAAAAATCGGTTTAATATTAACTAAATTAAAGTAATTTACAGAAGCAGGTTTTTACACTTTTGATGACAGCCCCTTAACGAAAGAAGTACAAATATTTTAACAAGCTTACGAATAAACTTATTTAAAACAATATTCTTATTTTTTATTACTTTTATCATAAAATATTCATTTATTTTAAATAATGGGTATCTTTTATTTCATATTTTACATAAGATAAGTATTTATTTATTTGTCTATTCTACCTCAAGAGAATAGTAATAATCAAGCTAAGCATTTCACCATTGTTAATTTCAGCATAATTCACAACCCCATTTAATAATGCTACAGTCTCAAAATTGAATAGAGTCGATATTTGAATCAGAGCTGGACATACTTTCAAATAAAAGCTTTAAAAACTATTTCAAGCTTTTTTTGTGCTTTATGCTTTATGCTTGAAGCACTTTTTTGAAAAAGTATTTAGGTAGTAATTGATGTATGAAGCACTTTCATTTGTCTTTTGTATTTTGTAATTGAGTTTAGTATTTTGAAGCAATTTAAAAATGCTTGAATTAAAATAAACTATTTCAAGTTATTTTGAAGTAATTGAAATACGTTACATGTTGTTTTGTATTTTGTAATTGTGACTTAGTATTTAGTAGCAATTTTAAAATGCTTCAATTAAAATAAAACTTTTCGTTTGCTACCATCATTAATGCATTCAGGGGACATGCATTAACTGATAACAATTTTGAAAATTTATTGTTGCTTAAAGCCAATTCTGATAAAATTTAAAAAATAATAGGTACTTAAAACTATATTTCAATTTTTGCTTATCCTGTGTTTTGTACCTGAGAGAATGTTTTTTGTTTTATAAAAATAAACGTTTAATTTTTGTTATTTTGTGCTTGATTTTAATAATGAAAATTTCATCATGAATGATAATTCTTCTAATCATTATTATTAGAATTCTACTAGATTATTAGAATAAATCTAATTAATAAAGTGCTTAAATTTTGTTTAAAATGTGTTAGGTTGTAATTTACAGAAAAAAACATTTAAAAAAAATTGAAGCACTTTATTTGAAGCATTTTTTCAAAAGCTTTGTATTTAGAATTAACTTTACAAAAAAAGTGCTTACGGCTTTAAACTTCAAATTACTTTCATATTGTATTTTGTAGTTTGTGCTTGAAATACTTTTTAGTAATGCTTTGTCCAGCTCTGATTTGAATACACATTTTACCTGACTGGCAGATTGACCTGTCCGCAACCCGCAACTGTACATAGGTGAAGCGCAGTGTTAAACGCACATCATTTGATTTTATGCGGCATTATACAGAAGACGATGAACATTATAGAAATTTTTGACTTATACTTACAAATATCTTGTTTAACGTCACTACCCCATGACACTAAAGGCATTTTCAATATAAAAAATGGAAAATGCATTCCAGAAACATTTTCTTATTCGTGTGTTACTGGACTTGGCAAAAAATGCAAACACATATCTGCATTCTACAGTACTTCTACATTGTCAAAGGTTTTCAAGTACAATTAATACAACAAATTAATTTATTATTATTAATCTTTATTCTCATACCTGGTCTATTCATTTCCTGATAAACTTATCGTCCACATAATTTCTATGGGAATAATTGTGTTAACAAATATGTGTCGAAGGAAATTATAATGAGAATAAATTTATAAGGAGATGAATAGATCGGGCCTTATTACTTATTAATTTACGATATTTTGTTTTTTTATTAACAATATTAACAATGGACAATGGACATACATAATTAACACAACACACAATATCCATATTAAACAACAACAAGATGTAAGGAGACTCAACTGCCCAATTATGCCAAGACATAATTATTAATTGTTTCTATTTTAAGTGCAACATTTTAGGAATAGAATCGTTATATACAACGGATTTAAAGTTCTATTGGACAAAAAGAAAAAAATGAAACGTCAACACTGTACAAACCTATGCCCATACTAGAAACTAAATGTTTAATAAAATCAATCGAAACAACGGAGGAAAATGTAGAATTAAATTCATAACAACAAATCGAATGGTTCACTAGTGAATTCCCAAATTCAGCATTAGGTTGTCATAGGTGTATATGTAGATATATATATGTATATACATGATATAAAAATAGTATCGATAATCCTCTAAACCTTAACGGTTTGGTATATTTAAAACTGAAATATGATAAATGTGCTTTGTTTTATAGACGTGGTAGAAGAGTTACGATAGAACAGGAGGGTACCAGGTTGTTAAATTTATTAGATTCTATTGATAAGATCTTAAAACATTCAAGAACGAACAATATTGTAATGAATTGATTGTACCGCTAATGTAGTCCTAACATAATGTGTCATTTCCACAATGTTGTACAGAAACATACAACAAAATTGTAGACATTAATCAAAAAACTGTTTGCTTTGAATCTTTAACAGACAAAAAATTATGGTATTTTGAAAGGAAATTTAGAGTTACAAGATATAGGTGTTACAGATTATACACATTTAAAAAATCAGATTGGGATAAAAAAGCCATGGATTTTTTTGTGGTAAGAATTTTACTAATTGCTATATAAGACATGGTATAAAATAGGAACCTGTAGCACTTAACACTTATGGAAAACAATTGGGTCCTAACGAAAAAATTGTTCAAGTAGGATTAATAATTTGTAGGCAACATCCTTGGATCCCATACTCGCCTGATGGTATTTTATTTATTGATGGAAAACCGCAACAATTAATTGAAGTAAAGTGTCCATATGCCGGCAATGAATCTACAACATAATACTATAGCTTGTTTTAAGATAAATAAACAACTTTGATGAAAATTTACCTAAGCAGCTTAATCGTTCGACCAGCCCCCTGTATGTACAAGAGAAGAGGATCTATATGGCACTAATATGATTAAATAATCTTTAGAAGTATAATAAGCACTATCGAAATTTAATATTAGTAGAAGCCAAAAAATTCATTTATCTAGAAACGAACTATAATCTCCGTTCTTTATATATTTACTTCTGAGGTTGTACAAGCCACATTTACGAATAGAAAGTAAAAAAAGTAGTATGTATGGTTTTTATGGAATAGGTATACTCAAGGGAGTTTGTAGGCGGCCTATATTTATAAATTCCAAAAAAATTAATTCGAATATATGATGGTACTCTCTGAAAGACTTGTACACCCTTAAATAAGTATTTATATCGGTTTTAAACTAGTTTGACGAATTAGACAATGAACAACATATTCTGTTTAACATTTGCAATAGCCCTATCTCTATTCATCTATTGATTTGTAAAAATTAATAAATGATTTTAAAATTTTATTGCTCGAGGGGTAATTATATAAAGCGGACAGAGAATTTTCATTCACCTCCGTGGTAGGAAAAAAAGAAAACATAAACAATATTTTGAAAAAATGTAAATATATTTGCTGGGAAAATAAGACACCATTTTTAAAAAAGAACCATATGTATTATGGCCAGATTCAATTTGGAATGGCAATTTTGAATCTGAAAATTTGTAAATTTGTAATCTTTTCTAATTTAGATAATTTTGTTTTCGTCCAAAATATACATTTTGATGAGGATTTTACTAAAAAAATGTTACAAAATTTGCATGGGAAATTCTTTTCGCACTGGTTGCATAGAATATGCACGAATTTTGAATTGTAAATAAGAAAAATAAATATTTTATTACTCTGTAGTTTTATTTTAATAATAATAATAATAATAATAATTTATTTATTTAACTAATTTGCTACTGTGATATACGCATGTCACACACAACAGCGTCACTTGTTACCGAACCTTGATAGTGAAAACACATGTAAATTACTGTAATTATTAAGTACAAATATACTTACCATATTAATAGAGACTGTCCATAATACTTACCTTACCACCCAAATACCCCAGTATATTACAATTGGGGACGAGGAAAAACGCGAAAAGTTACCGTTTATGTAAGTGAAAATAAAAAGAATTCAAGAAAACACAAGACAGACAAATTTGGCATGTTTAATCCTGAAACAGAAGAATGGGAGCTGTATATAGAAAGACTGGAACAACATTTCGTGGCATATAAAATCGAAACCGAAGTCAACAAGAAGGCAGCACCCCTAAGATATATACATCCAGAAATCTATGCAACGTTGCGCGACTTGGCATTCCCGTTGAAGCCCAAAGGCAAGACCTACACGGAGTTAACGAGTCTATTACAGAGTATTTTCAAAGGTCAGACAAATATTTGGAGGGAATGAGAAAAGTTTTACAACATTAAACAAGAACAAGACCAAAGTATTACGGAATGGTACACGCAAGTTCGTAAAATGGCGGTGAATTGTAAATTCGAGAACCTAATGCAAGTCCTGAAAGACAAGTTTGTATTTGGATTGTATCCAGGCAGAATTAAAGACAGGGTGTACGAAGAAAGGGAAACAGCAAAACTGGAAGACCTTATGGCGACAGCAAAGAAAGCGGAGTATATTGTGAAGTCCAAGACAGAGGTGAATTTCATAAAACCCGCGCAAAATGGTAATTATAATGGCGGAACAAAGAGAAAATGGAGTCCAGACGTGCGCAATGAATGGAAGTATGTGAACGGCAATGGTGCAATGAGCAAGCGTAATAAAACGAAATATGGCAGAAGTCAAGATCAAGGTCAGAGTTCAACAAAATGTATACATTGCGGTTCTAACCACAAATCTGAGTGTAAATTCAAAAAGATTAAATGTAATAATTGTAATAAAGTAGGGCATTTAGCCAAGGTATGTTACAAGAAACAAAATATAAATTATATAGAATGTATGAACCAAACAGAATTATTTCATTTTAGTAAAAAGAGTAACAAGTTTGTAAACGTTAATTGTCCTAGTAATGCTAAGTCTGTCCTGTCATGCAACGCGCTGGAAGAGCGAAAGCCCGATGAAGATGGTAATCCATTAAAAGCCACTGTGGAGATAGATCAAGTAAAGATAATAGCAGATATTGATACTGGATCGATCAGCGGTTTTTGCAATAAATGGGAGAACGTACGAAGAACTTTTTGCAAGAAAGAAGTTGAAAGTGAACAATATGATATTAAGATCATATAATGGCACAATATTTTAACCACTAGGATATATAAAAGCAAGTGTAAGGTACGAAAATAAATGTAGAACAATAAAATTCTACGTGGTGAAAGAGGGAGGTATAAACATACTTGGCAAAGACTGGTTAAACAAATTTAATTTCAAGCTAGAGATGGTGGCAAATATATCAATTAAAAACGAATTACAGGAGGTCATAGAAGAAAACAAGCAGTTATTCTCAGACGAATTAGGCAGATATAACGTGGGGAAAGTATCAGTCGAAGTAGAAGATAATACAAAACCAATATTTTGTAAGAATTGAACGGTACCACTAGCATATAAAAAGAAAATGGATCAAGAAATAGAGAAGTTAGTTAGCGAAGGAACGTTGACACCAATCCAAAATAGCGAATGGGCGACCCCAGTTGTGTCCGTATTGAAAGCAAACGGCGAACTACGGCTGTGCGAAAATTACAAAACAACAGTGAATAAATATTTATGCGATGTAAAATATCCTCTACCACGAGTGAAAGATATATTTTCCAAGTTAAACAAAGGAGAAAAATTCTCGAAAATAGATTTGTTCAGAGAATACAACCAATTTTTGTTGGACGATAAATCAACCAGGTTGTTAACGTGGAACACGCATAAGGAAAATTGTTCAAAGTAAATCGTATGCCATTTGGCATCAAAACGGCAGCGTCTATATTCCAGAAAAATATGGAACAGCTATTTAAAGCAAGGGATGGGGTAGTAGCATTTCTTGACGACATATTGGCAACAGGAAAAGATGACGAGGAGCACCTGAAAAATCTGAAAATAGTGTTCGAAAAGTTAAGAAAATCTGGGTTGACCGTAAAGAAAGAAAAATGCAAGTTTTTGAAGACCAAGTACAATACTTGGGGCACATAATCGTCAAAAACGGACTAAGAAAAGTGAAAAATAAAGTGGAACGATTATAAACGCCCCTAAGCCCAATAATGTGAAAGAAGGGCCCTGGTGGGCATGATTAACTATTACAACAAATTCATCCCCAACAGTGCTACAATATTGGCACCAATATATAATCTGCTCAGAAAGGAAAATAAATTCATATGGAACAAAGAATGTCAGAACGCTTTTAAGGCAATTAAAGGAGTTATATTATCGGAAACGGTACTCGCGCATTTCAACCCAAACAAGGAGATATTGTTAACCATGGATGCATCAAATAAGGGTTTATCAGCAGTACTGCCACATAGAACAAAGAGCGGAGATCAAATGATAGCATGCGCATCAAGAACGTTACAAGATTCCGAGAAGAACTACCCTACGATCCAAAAAGAGGCTTTGACCATATATTATAGAGTCTCTAAATTTTACAATTATCTCTGGAGAACGAAGTTTGTGCTTAGAACTGACCATAAACTTCTAGTAGCGATTTTTGGCGAAAAAAGAGGAATACCACAAATGGCAGCAGCAAGGCTACAATGATGGGCAATATATTTATCGGGGTTCGATTATAAAATAGAATACCTAAAAGGGGAGAACAATCCAGTTATCACGTGCTCCGGTAAACCAAGAAGTAACGTCAGATGATGTAGGTTAAGTAAATTTCACAGAAAAAGCGATGACATTACCAATGAACGTAGGAGAAGTGGCACAAAAGACTAAGGAGGACTCCAAATTAAGAAAAGTAGTGCAGTACAAACAAAGTGAAAGATGGCCAGAAGTAGTAGAGGGGGAATTAAAAGAATATGCGAAACGAAAAGAAGAACTGATAATAGAGAAAGGCGTCATACTATGGGGACATAGGATGGTGATACTAGATGGAATGAGACAATCATTATTAAACGAGTTGCATACGGCACATTTTGGGGTGTGTAAGATGAAAAGTTTGGCCCATTCATGGATATTTTGGCCGAACATAGATAAAGACATTGAAAAACTAGTGAAAGCATGTATACCGTGCACGTTCAGCAGCAGAGGTGGAGCCGAAACTACGCGAAACGTTCGCAACTATTGGTATACCTGAATAAGTGGTATGCGACAACGGTCCGAATCTGGTAGCGAAGAGCTTAAAAAATTGTTATAGATACAACGGTATCAAAATAATAACCGCCCCAGCATATCATCCAAGGAGCAACGGAGCAGCCGGGAATATGGTTAAAACATTTAAAAACAAAATAAAAACGGCATTAGACGATAGAAGCAACGTGAGTACCTCATTAAATACACTAGTAAATATATTTTTAATGTCATATAAAAATATGGTGCATTGTGCGACGATGAAAACCCCAGCAGAGTTAATAATAAGAGGAAAAGTGACAACAAGAATGTCAACATGAATGTTGACCGAAAGCGCCAAGGATAATGAGAGAAATGAAGAAAGTCAAAGAATAACAGCACAGAACAATCAAATCAAATATTATGGAGGACGAAAAAGACAGCTAATTGTCGGAAAAACGGTAATGATACGTAGTTGCACAGATAAACAAAAAAAAAGATGGGAAAAGGCACGTATCATAAAGAAAATGGGCAAGAACACCTTCAACTGCGAAGCATAAAATGGAAGAACGCATAAAAGACATGCAAATCAAATAACAGAAGTGGGGAAACTGATGAAAAAAAAGATAATTGGGATGAATCATTCGTTTATGTAAAACAAATAGAAACCAAAGAAAACCAGACAGACAAAGAAGAGGAGAGCAATGAATCGTATTTATCTTGCTTTATAAGTAGTATCGAGGACGAAACAGAAGAGAGAGAAGAAACGATAAGAGAAGAAAGTGTAATCGAAGAGAAGCAGGACGTAGAAACGGGAAAGAAGGAACAGAAGGAGAGCAAAGCGACCGGAACTACCAGTGGTAGGATAATAAAACAACCAAAGAAATTCGATGAGTATATCACGCGAAAAGGATGCTAAAGATAGGGCCGATAGTTCATTAGTTGTTGCATTGACAGAGACACGACAAGGCAATTGTTTAAGTAAATTATGTTTAATGTGTGTATGTAATTAATTGTTCATTTTATTTCACTACTAAGGTAGTAGACGTATTTTATAT
>SSSI01008940.1:0-16831 GCA_004796505.1 Oryzaephilus surinamensis | reverse complement strand
GAGAGTTATGTTTGAAATGAATCTCAATTGGTTTGAAAATATTTTAAAATTGAACGAAAGTGTGAAAAGGATTAAATAAAACTAACTATATTACGGGATTTATATTGCTGGAAATATATACGTCTAGCAAGAATTTTCCGAAATTAATCCGGCTTGAAAATTCCCCAAGCATCTGTTTGAAAAGTTTTTTTTTCATACATCCAACTGCCATAAAGTGCTCAAATCCACCTTATCTATATCTAGCACTATTCCAATCCACATGCGAACGAATTATAGACACCCATTTCTGATATAAAGTCGTAAATTTCATCTCTGTCTGAGAAAAATACAAACATGTAACGGGAAAGTCGGAAAAGTACGTACAAACGAAAAATATTACATGGAAAGCTTTTAGTTTAAGTTTATAAGCTTTGCACAAAATAATACACATTTGTACACACATTGCATGTTTACTGGTTATTTCAGTCAAATTGTCAATTAAAAGAATCATATGAAATATTTCCATTTGTTGGGAATAAATTTGTGAACGGGGCGCATTCACCAAAACTTGAAAAACTTGTTAGCGGCTTAATATTTGCATAATTTTTTAATTTACCATTAGTGAACTTTAATATTCCTAAATACAGTTTAGTTTTATGCAAATTTTAATCGGTTTTATGTATAAATTTGTCACACCTTACAATTTAGAATTGATTGATGGCTTGTAAGTTGTGGTTTGATTTTCCCATTTGAATCATAGAAAGATTGAGTGCAAAATCTAGTCTGGACTTTTTTAGGGAAATTTTACGACTTCACAATCCACTACCCTTTTTCAGTTCGTAGAAAAACTTTTTGAATTATCGCCATTTAATTTATTGCCTTTTCAGACTTTGGCTCATAAATATTTGCAGTTTTTCGGTCATAAATACAGTTTCTTAAAACGTTTTATGTTAGTTCTATAAAACGGTATTAGATAGCACCACTGTACGCAAATGATTTTCATTCAATTTCGAATTTGACTTTCAGATTAAAGCTGTTGTGTCCATCCCTAGTCCACCACCACCACCGAATAGCGTGCACCATCCGGTAAATTGTCGTGTCGGTGAGGTAAAGAAGAGTCGAGACAGTGGCGGCGTGCACGTGTCATAAGATAAGGGGGCGCCAAACGGAATGCACGCCAATGTGCACGCAGACAGGAACGAGTGGCGGCTACCACCGGACGAAACTCTGCAAGTCGCCGATCCAAAAGCCAAAAAGGCCGAGGTAGGTGACGAAGAGGTCAGTACTCCAAAGACGACACCACTATAATATGCACTGTATGTAACAATTATTAATATTTATATATTTTATTACTATTTTACAATCTGAACAACATGTGAACACCTTTTCTTTTAAACAAATTAGCGACGATTGACAAAAATATCGTAAGATGCGATACTGTCGATGTTTTGCGAATATGGAATATTCGATTGAATGAATAAATTATTCAATAAACGTAGTACGATTCTTTTGCAAAAGCAGTTTCACGTTTTACCATCTGTTGAACTGCCACCCTTGAATAACAATAAGGGGTTTAGTGTTTTATAAAGTCATTTGTTGTTTTTTATACAATAACTGATGTTCATTTTCTTATAATTAATTCTAATGTCGATTTTAATGTAATTTCAATGTTTTCATAGTTTTACACTTGATTGTAAAGAGCCAGATGAAAAATTAAGAAAAAGGAAATATTTTATCTATCGACACAGTTAAAAGTCGCTTTTATCTACCATTTTTAGTAAACAGCCAAGTATAATAAAGGTATCATCGACTGTTTGTAATCTAGCTAATAAATAACATTATCGACAGTATTTCGTGTCGCTGAAGCCTTTATTTAAATTTGCGAAATCTATTTAGTCCTGAAACAATGGACCCGTAAATCCCGACTAGGTGTTTGCCTGTTAAATGGGTTGTCTAGTGCATCCGGAATGGATTAGTGGTATGTTATTGAGAATGGGTACTGGCTTAATTTTAGTATAATATTAAATACAATTCCATTTTGACTAATCAAATTGTATGGCTATAAATCTCGTCTTCTATTTACAAATTAACTTTTATTATATAAAATTCTAATACTGCATTTCTAATGCATCTGAATTAATCCAATTTTACAAGTATGATATATCTAGTGCAGTTTTCAGCATGAATATGTCTAGATTTAAAAATAACTTACAAATTCTAGGTACATTTATTAATGCACTAATTAGTTTAGTTTCTAGTTTTCTGCACCAAGTAGATATTTATATTTGGTTTCTTTTTCTATAAGCATTTAACGAGATTTAATTAATACTGAATTACCTAGTAGATTTTTCATTATAAAAACGAAACACATATTGTAAAAGTGACACGTTTTAATAAAAAATATGGTAATTGAAAAAGGAAATGGAAAATTATTTTCAACATCCTATTAACAAACACGAAATAATAATAAAGAACATTTCACGCTAAACAATATTAAAATATAATGGCAAATTGCACACCTGAAATTGTGGAAAATTCGTTATATACACGATAAGTTTGCTTGTTTATATGGTGTTGAAGGACTAAAAATAGTTTAAATTCATATTTATGCACGAATTTATCAAAAATATGTACAAATTTCATTAACAGCACAGCTTTATCGTCAAATCTGGTGTAATACAATTAAATCTAATTTGCAATAATTTTCGTTCGTACATATTTAAAAAATTATTTGCAATTTTGTTTCAATTTCAATGACATCGTCGAAATCCATCATCCCTTCATGCATGTCTAAATAATATTATAAAATAAAAAACATATCAATTTTTCCAAAACAAAATGATTTGAATCAATGCCAAACAATTTTCTTATAAACTGTCCATCAAACAATCAGAAAAAACCGATTTCATACACATTAAATCTAATTGTTTAGACACGGATAATAGATTTTCAAATTTTTAAATTAGGAACCCATAAAAAACCACGGTTATACATATTTTGCGGTCTAAAAATAGTTTTCAGTTAGTAATAGCGGTAACGAGGCAAATATTTAATGAAAACATGTTTTCCATTTGCCAGTATTATATGTTTATTTACATAAATCAGTTTATAATGTAAACGCGAGTTGATTAAGTTTTATTTCTATGCGGAAATTAGTCGAGTTAAAAACCACATCACTTTAATGCAGAAATTTTGCTAAAAAGCAATATGAGCAGTCTTAGCACTTTGGCCCTTAACGAGAATTTGAACAATTCTGGTGAACTAACACGGGAGAACAGTGATTGTGAAATGATTGATTTGATCGAAACGAGCAGGTTAAATGTGAAATCGCGTTTAGTGGATGATGGTGACGATAATGATGATGATGATGACGATTTGAGGGATGGGGTGCGATATGGTAGGCTGTCCAATTTAAGTAACAGATCGAGAAAAATTAGCTGCAGACAGTGTGGCTCGTTGGCACATGATGATGGCAAGTGCGAAGTGAGTTTTGCGAATCGATTTGCCAATATACGTATTTCACAATTTATTTTAAGAAATTCTGCCATTTTCACTAGTTTCAACAATTGAAATTTAGACAAAATTGATTCATCGAACGAAAATCATTTTCTTAGCACTGTTTGTTACTTGAAATGCAAAACAGGGTTGTCTGTAATGAGCGAAATATAATTAATGTACTAAAGCATTATAAATCAAACTAAATGAACTTGAAAGCCTTTGTACAATCGAAAATTACCACCATAAACTGTTGAACAAAAACAGTTGAAGCTTTCAGTTACTGTATGGTAAAAAATTAGCATTTTTTACACATTTTTGGTACAATGATCTGAAAATACATTGATAATATTATGCCCAAAAACTCGGTTCTTATTGAAATTGTGAAAAGTAATTTTCTGTTCCTTTACACATAAAATGTACCAAGAGAGAACGAAATTAAAGACATTCGTTACAATTGTTTGGCGTAACAATAAAATCCAACACTTAATAGCTGAAATAATTAATACAAATTGTAAATTGTTTTTGTTTTTTCTGTGTTATTTGTTTCAATTTAGGAGCTAGCATTAAGCGAAGACGAAGGCCATAACTGGTGGTCGATAATATTTTCGCTATTAGTTATCAGTTTGGTTATATCTGGAATAGTTTGTGCCATTTTTCTAGTTGGTTACGTCGACGAATTGCTCTATTGGCACGGCCAACGGATGCAACTAGAGGAATTACTTCAGGTAATTGATAAATAAATATTTGGTAATTAATTTCGAACGAAATTATCGGCCAAATGTTTCAAATGCTGTTTGTACTGTTAAGTTTCAAACATTTACTAAAGAGGCTTTGAAAATAAATATTTTTAAACAGCGAATTTTGGAAAAACTGCAAATCCAAATTTATTAAAAAAACGGTATTTATTTCGCAAAATATCTAAATTTTCAATGTTAGTGTTAACAATTTTTAAATTTTTGCATGCACTTAGGTATACTACATATGGCGAAGACAAATTATTTTTTCTAGTGCAACTAAAAAGTTCTAGTGAAAAATCAGTCTGTATTATAGCGGAATGTTTGGATAATATACTAGCGAAGTTTCATTAAAAATTGTCAAACTCAAACTGTAACTGCAAATTTTGACCAAAGTAAAAGTCTAATTGGAAAAATTTAAATTTTGAAAAAACTGTTGGGTCAAATTTTATTCTATAAACGGGTTTGCATTCAGTGGGCCCTGTTTCATAAAAGTTAACAATTTACTTCATAAAATGTTTGAATTTTTAATTTTTGTAATACATGATATTCACATTTTTACAAATCTTTTTTCTAGCGCAGCTAGTGAGTTCTAGTCAAAAGCACGGACTAAAAAACTGAAAACAAGAAATTCTAAATTAAGTAACTTAATTGTGTTTCAGGGTGAATTAACGCCGAAACGATTACCTTCCAGCTGGATTTCCCATTCCCAATATGTTTATCAAACGGATGATGGTAGTTTGGTTGTATTAGATACAAACAAAAATTTTACAGTTACAGTTCTAGTTACTAATCACACTTTGGTTAGTAGCAATCCTTAAATTATAAATGCCTTTTTTTGACTGCTGATTATGCAACGTTCTTTGTATTTCCCTCTTTTATAGCGCCAATTGAACGTCAAAGGATATCAGTGTTCAAAGGATCTGAAATATGTGCTCTTCCAACATAATGTTAAATCGGTGAGTAGAATTCATTCATTTATATTATAAGTATTATATTTTCAACAAAAAGAATCTTCAACGTACATTAAAAATTTATTGCATTATTTTATTATAGAGCTGTAAAATTGGGGATTTCTATTATTTTAGTTGGAGAACATAAAAATTAATTGTAGTTTTAATTTCACAAGTTGTAACTATACTGAATTCGAGGTAATAAAACAAGATTGTGGAACAATAAATTTGTTACTTGCCCATTTAATTAATTGTTTTTATTTAATAAAACATAGTAAATACTTGCTACATAATTTCATTATTCTAAATTGTAACATTGGACACTTTCCACCGATTTTCCACTACTTTTCAAAATATCCAAATTGAATTAGTTCGATTTTTAATTACTATTCTGAACATGTTATTATCCTGTAAAATAACCATTATAAATATTAAATACATAATAGCATTTTCTGGCATTTTGCCCGCCCAAATTATTCTTCTGCTCCGTTGCAGAGAAAAGCATCATCATTGATCACATTTTAGGTTTGTTTCATTGCCAAACAGGAAGTATTCGTTTTGAATGACCCTTTTCCTAAAAACTTAAAACTTGTATATATAAAAAACCTCACACACATAAATTCCGAATCGAACAATATTCAATCCAAGAGTCATTGTTGTTTTTTACTTCAATGCAGACATTTTTAAAGTAGAAATTGGGGAAATGGTTGAGTTTTTCACCTTGTCCCAAATGCGTCCCCTTTAAAAACACGGATTTAATGGGCATTATTTTACATGATCTGCAAAGTTTCGCTGATGTGGAGGCTGAAGTGAATACCAATTACTGCACATAAATCTGCGAATTGATCGTTATATCGGCTTTGGAATTTCGATTTAAATTTTGTTGTGTTTTAAGACGTTCCTGATTTTATTTTAACGATTTAAAACCGTTTCGCATTCATTTGGGTCAGTGAATCGTTTTTTCAATCTAGATTTGTTTTATCAATAAACTGTGTTGTGTAAAACGGCCTTTAGATAAGGTGGCTTCCTAGAAAGTCACAATTTTTTGTAAATTTTCACCTGATAACATCTTCTAAGCAATATACGTCGACAGGGAAATTAACACCGTAAATAAAATTGAAACAAACTAACCAAGATTGAAACAGACCTATTTTCAAAATCAGTACAATTTTTCAAGTTGCAGTAAAAAATTCAGTTGCAAGTTAAAGATATGTTATTAAGATACTAGAAAGGTTACATTGCATAATATTAAAGGTAAAATATAAAGAATTATGGGTTTCCGTTTAAAAATACAGTCAGCAGTAAAACATACTAACAGTTTCAAGTCACGCATGTATAGTTTGTGTATCTTTTCATGATTTAACTTTGTACATATTCCAAAATAATACGAATATACAATAATCGCATACTGTAAATTAATTGGTGACATATAATAGTTACAAAGAAGGGCACGTATGCATTTTGAGATTGGATTTATTTATGAGACACGATTTTAAGTTACGTATCTATACTCTATTCAGATAGGGAAGAAAAATCGTCCATCTTGAATTATGACGTTTTTCAAAATAATCCAATAATTGTTCACATTTGCCACAATGCTCCACCTCGACCAATAAAATTTAAATAATTTCATCACGTGGAAGCTGACTAATCATAACCTTTTTGTTCCCTAAATGAATAGACTTTAAGTATTTTACACATGATATTGATTTATTTCTTAAAACTGTTGCAATATTATGATTATATTGCAATTTTTTGTAATTGATGGCAAAGAGTCACGTAAATGAAATTATTAAAAAGTTGAGTAAAAATGTTTAGTTCTTCATTTATTTTAATAATTACGAAAATGATCCATTTTTACCAATCATTAAAGTGCATGCAAATTGCACATAAAATAGATAAACCCCTGCAATTATATTGTGGTTATCTTTTGCAAACAGAAATACAATTTACGAAACTTCTCCAACTCCAATTACACGAAATTAGTTTCATTTTCATTCACATTTTGAGAAATAAACGAAATATACACTCAAAGCAGAAGTCATCCATTTTTCCAAATTCAACTAGTGGAATTAAATACGGATATATAAATTAAAACAAAAATGATACAAAAGCCATTTGTCATTGAAAATAGTTGGCATACATACATTTTATTCCATTAATTCCCAAAAATGGAAATACTCGTTATAATGTATAAGCAGAAAACAAAATGAGTTAGACAGCGGGTTAAATAATAAAAAATGAATTATACACGTGGAATTGTGCTTAATTCCATTACGGTGGTAGAATTTTCCTTGTAAAAACATGGGCCAGCAATAAAATGAATACGAACGTGTTTCGTAACTCTGTGGCAATATATTCTAATAATGTTTTTCGTTCTGTTTCAGGTATTTAGACAATCTTTTACAGCACATTATACCATCTATGACGTCAATATAGAGTACGTATAATCGATTAGTTTTTAATTTTCGTCTTTTTGTTGTGCATCATTACATGCCCCAGATATTATTATATATTATCCATAATAAAAATAGCAAATAGGACCAACAAATGACTTATCCTATTATTATTCTGCTTATAATGTGCATATTTGTCATATTTTTCATTCAAAATACAATTTATGTGCATCTCTTCTACAATATTACATGGTTTCAATCTATATATGGTTTACTTTTTTGCAAATATATCGATTTTTACATTATTGTGTGTGTAGTAAAATTGCAAATATTTTCAGAAGTTACAAAGAAATTAAAGTGTCTGAAAGAAATTTACAAACAACGGACAAATACAGGTTAATTACATAAAAATACCCTCTTAATATGTTTGCAATTGTGAATTGTGGTGTGTTTTCTATTGTACATATACATATATTTTAATGAATACTAATTGGTTTGAGTTTTTCAATAATCGGAATGATGGCACCCCGAAAGGTGCAATAAAGTATATAAAAATCATGAGCTAGAAGGAAGAACGTAATTTGGATCTTTAAAATGTGAACGCAACTAATAAATTTTTGGTATCAGAATGTGTTTTTATTTTGAACAATTAAAACCGTTGGAAAAATGGAACAAAATTTATATAAAAGTCGTGAGATAAAAAGTTCTACACGAAAACGAAAAAAAGTAATTTGCTTCTTTAAAATGTGTACGTATTGGCCGATTACAATCTACAAAATGAAATTTTCTTCCGATTTATCTATGTGTGTGTGTGCAGCAAGTTTCACTTAAAAAGCAATCAAACATTCAAGAACATTTTCCCGTTTTTGGATACAACCATTAATCAGACACGTTTATCTCTATTCACGAAAACAATAAAATGAATTTATCAATCATGCCCATTTTCTATTCATATCTATCGTCGAAATTCCAACCCCAAAAAATAATATAAATGAGGAGCTTTTAACAAATTTTCCATATATAGACATTGTGTGCCTTTAATCCTTTAATTTCCTTTTGTAAAGCATGTGTCTGATAATGAATTTCAAACTGCTTTTATATATAACACAGACAGGTATTACTTATCTATTAAATTAATGTGTTTGCAAAGAAAATCGCGTGCTTTCACTAAATGCCAATCAATTACTAATTTACATATTAACCCCGCTAACTTATTGTTGAATATTTAAACATAATATACATATATACATAGTTGTATTTATAATGTGTTTTGTTTGTTTTTGGTGCAGCCATCACATACCAGTACGATTGGAATCATCACCAAAAGCCCAACCAGAACGACTACAATATGCTGGCTGGTTAGGCCCAACAACGGCCCTAATAATTGTCTTCAACAATGATATTTATTTGAGATCATCACCAACCGATGAAACTGATACTAGATTAACATTCACTGGACAACCAGATATTGTTTACAATGGCATTCCCGATTGGCTTTATCAAGGTACGCGAATTGTCGTATAAACACCAAAAATTCAAAATAATGGAAATATAAAGAGCTTTTAACTTGAAATTGAATTGTGTAAACAGATATGATCCAGCGAGTACCATTTTACTAAAAAATACTATACACTTACACGAAGTTTACTGAAAAAATGCAACTTTCTTTTGTAGACCAGCTAGAATGTTCTAGTAAAGAGTTTCGACAGTTAATAAGAAAGTTAAGGCTAGTTATAAATTTTTAAAAATTGTGGAAAGATATAAATAGTGAAAAATCAACTTGACTTTTATAGAGATAGCAATTTTTAAGTTAAAACTAAAACCGTAGATACAAGACGTGTCGTGTGTTAATTTTGTGAAAAATTTTGATAATTCCAGAGGACGTGTTGAATGCTCCACAAGCCTTATGGAGTTCCTACGATGGCAGTCACTTGTTATATGCCACTTTTAACGATAGCGAAGTGGGCATATTGAATTTTCCATGGTTTTCAACCGGTACAGTATTGACCGGTTCGAAAACAACTAAAAGAGCCCCATCATTTCCCGGCTCAAGAACTGTACGATATCCGACGGTAAGTCAAACAATAAAAATAAAACGTATACTTATGTCTATGAACAAAAAACATTATTATAATAAAACAGAACGTGTTGTCTGTATTTGTAGCCGGGATCACCCAATCCCCAAGTTCAACTTTGGGTTTTAGATATTTCCAACTTAACAGAACTAGACTACCATCAAGTGCTACCACCGAAAGCCTTAATTGGACAGTAAGTGTGAAAAAAATGTCCCTCCGGGGACAATAAAAAACATAAAAAGATGACATATAAATATATAACCATCTAGTTACACAACTTGATACTCTTGTACTAATTAGTTAACATAATAATTACAAAACAAAATTAGTTCCTAAATAACATTATAAATTAATATAATTTTGCTAGAATAAGCCAAATGTTACAGACATGATTACATCACAAGCGCTTAATTAGAGTTTTGTACAAATACGTAATACATTCTACATATTCTACACAATAATGATAATTGTGAATGTGTTTTAGGGATTACTATTTGACATCGGCTGGCTGGATTGGACAGAAAAACGTGCAAGTGTCCGTTGTATGGATAAACCGCGCTCAAAATCTGACCATTGTGTCAGATTGTCTGGCACCGAATTGGACATGCATTGAGGTACAGTTGGGAGCACTCAAAAAATCCATTCAAAGTCCATGTGTTGGCAATCTTCACCCTTATTGTATTTATGATAATACATTTAAGAGTGCCTCGCTTCTCACTATTCAATAATGACTATGTGTCTTCTAAATTGATACCTGGGTGGATCTTTTGAGTGCCCGCAACTGTACATGCATTAATATTACACATGAGAATAATTATTGAGAGCGCCCGAAACGAATGGAAAAAATAAACATTTTTTTTTGGGGTTCAGACACACGCTGAACGAGCAATGGAGAAATCATGGTTGGAAATCCAAGAGCATCCAATTTATTCACCGGATGGTGACAGTTTCCTGATGCTGGCGCATGTACAAGAGGGCAGCAAAGAGACTTACACGCACATCAAACACATCACAGTGACAAAACAGCACATTGCGGTTTTAAGTCATGGCAGGCATGAGGTTGATCGAATATTGTCATGGGACACAGCCAGTCATCTAATGTGAGTTGATTTCGTAGAAAAAGTTTTCCATCAATTTGATTGATGCCATTCCAAAATGGCATAACATATAAAATTATGTTATATACAGATATTATTTGGCGTCGGAAGAGAACAAAGTTGGCCAAAGACATTTGTACGTGGTCCGAGATCCATCCACTGATGATCCACGACGACTTGAGTCGCATTGTATCACGTGCGATTTAGGTGATGTGTTATGGAGTAGCCGCTATTTGTACGGAAACTGTACACATTTTAACGCTTTAGTAAGACAATATCAAAATATTCCACTTTTCTTTTCTGTGTGTTTGTTTGGTGTAATTTTAATGTTTTGTTGTTGAATTGTTTTCAAGATTAGTCCACGTTCGGAAACAAACAACACTTATTATGTTCTTCAATGTGAAGGACCTGGTCTTCCATTATCCGGTATGCATAATGCCACATCCCACAAATTAGTGAAAATCTTGCACGATACACGGCCACAATTAACGCCATTAATACAAAAATTTGCCATGCCCAAGAAGAAGTCTTTCGAGGTGCCTTTGCCCCAAGGTAGTCGGGCCCAAGTTCAATTACTATTGCCTCCTTCCTGGCGGGAGGAATTAAGGGATGCTGCTTATCCTGTAGTCGTCGAAGTGTAAGTAAAGCTTCTTAAAAGTTTAACCAAAAAAAATATATACACGAAAACACTTGAACTAAAGGCTCGTCTACACAGAGTCTTAAGTCCTTGTTGTCCTTGTTACTCTGTAGTCATTGTCTCATTGTCTGTTGTTCGTCTCTAGTCGCTGTTGTTAGTCTTTAGTCCGTCTTTAAAGTTGAACCAACTTCAACTTTTGAGACTAAGGACTAAAGACTGTCGTCGAAGTGTAAGTAAAGCTTCTTAAATGTTTAACCAAAAAAAATATATACACGAAAATACTTGAACTAAAGGCTCGTCTACACACAGCCTTAAGTCCTTGTTACTCTGTAGTCATTGTCTCTTGTCTGTTGTTCGTCTCTAGTCGCTGTTGTTAGTCTTTAGTCTGTCTTTAAAGTTGAACCAACTTCAACTTTGAGACAAAGGACTAAAGACTGACCAATCACAGTAAAGTATCACACACATCACAGTAAAGTCAGGTTTAATATGATTGGTACTTTTTCTTGTGACTAACGTATAGTGTAGACAGGTCAGTTTAGATGAACTAAAGACTTAACGACTTAGACGAGCCTTAACTTAGAACTTGAAATTTGTGTTAGCAATGAAATTGTTGCAGGAATGGTCGTCCTGGGAGTAAGGCCGTCACCGAAGTGTACGACGTGGATTGGGGAACATTCATGTCCAGTCATTGTGATGTAGTCTATGTGAAATTAGATGTAAGAGGTGCTAGAGGTCAAACGGACAGATCACTTTACCACCAAATTGGCGGTGTTGAAGTACAAGATCAGGTCACTGTTCTGGAATATCTGTTGGATAAATACAAGTATTTGGATAAGACAAGAGTCGGTATATGGGGTTGGGGTTACGGTGGTTATGTTACAACGATGGCTTTAGGTCTCGGCAATCAACAGAAAGTTTACAAATGTGGAATTGCCGTCAGCCCAATTTCAGATTGGCTTTATTACAGTAAGTAAAAAACCAAAAATAACAAGTAAATATTTTAACATGTACATAAAAAAGCTAAAATTTTCAATTTACATTAATTAGCATCATGCTTCTATAATAATAATAATAACTGCAATGTAACAGAAAGCCAATTAAATTTCCAAACGATAAACGAAACGGTGTCGTCTTCGCTTTCGCAGCGATTAAAGTTTTAAATTAAAATGTAAATGAAATGGATATCATTTTGCTGCTTACCAGTAAAGAATATGAAGAAAAAGAAAATTTCAAAGAGTATATGTATATTCTTAAATAAAACTCATTATTGCAGATTCGGCATTTACGGAGAGGATACTAGGACTGCCAACGGAAAATTATAAAGCCTATGTAGAAGCGGATGCTACCCAAAGAGCCCGTAATATTCCTCCAAAGTCATTTCTACTAATGCACGGTTTAGCCGATTTGACAGCACCCTATCAGCATGGAATTGCTCTTGCACGTGCCCTCGCCCAAAATGGCATCCTTTTCCAATATCAGGTAAACTGATGATCAAATTAAAAATAAATCGCCGTTTTCCAGATATTCCTTCTTAAAACATCCAAATAATTATTTTAGTTTTATTTTTATATTCTCATAATGTTTTTGTTTACTATTGTTTTTAGGTTATATTATATTTTGACAGTAAGTATTTCAATCAATTACAGTTTTCTATATTTTATTGAATGACCTTCAGCCATTTTGAGAAGCTTGATTCATTGGCGTAGAACAAGACAATGGCGTAACAGAAGGGTGTGATATTAGGATTAAATTACAAATAAAACTGAAATTGACTAATAAGTGTAATATAAATAAAAACAAAAGTTCATTATTCATTGATTAATTTCTTAAACTATAAAAGCATTTTGAGATTTTACGAAGGAATATCCTGGAAACATGTTTGTGGGTGAACGAAAATCATTTTGGTGGAACAAATTACCAAATGAACTTTGAATTGTTGTGAATAATTGTAAATTTTCAGAGTTACGCTGATGAGGGACATGAATTAGAAGGCGTTTTGGAGCACGTCTATAGTACGATGCAAAACTTTTTCGAAGAGTGCCTTACGTTAGATACAGAACAAAAAAAAGAGGAAGACGACGATACCTGAAGAATGGTACTATTATCGTCATGGTTTCGACATCGTCGACAACTGATGGCGTATAAAAGACTGTTCAAGTACAGTAAAAAGTTTAGAATATATCGAATCAAATCTAGAACTTTAACAAAAAAAAAGTAGTACAGTGAGAATTTGTTCTATATTCAAACAAGAAATAAATACTTAATAAAATTAATCAATATATCATAGCGAATTAGTGAAATTTCTCGTCATAATTAAATTTGGACTGTGTGAATGAATGGAAAAAATGCGCTGTTTTAATTGTTTCTAATTTTAAACGTTTTTTTTTGTTTCAAGTATCACATAAAATACACACATTACCTTAAAGGCTAAAAAATTGTTTGCATAAGCCTTATTAAACAGGGTATTTTGTAATTTTTCAACCCAGTTCTTATTATTCATTCCAACACGAATTTTAAGGTAAAAGAAAATTATAATGAAATAAAGTTGACTGTATTATTAGCGCTTATATTGCACTTTTAATATTAACTTAAAATATGTGATAATACTTTTTAAAATAAATTATATTTGACCATATTTTATTTGGTACTTTAAACAAAAAAAAAACCATTATTTTTTTTAATAACTTAGTATTTGTTGTTAATAAAATAGTAAACGTCAATTATTAGACGAAAAGAAAAAGTTTTAAACGATATTCATGTAAAAAAATAAATGGAGCTTCGATATTATTATTAAAAAAAATCAATAAAATGGTTGTGAAAAGTGACTAAAAACAGAACTATGCACTTTATTATTTAAATAAATTATATTGGTATATTTAGTGTAATTTTTGCTTAGAATTATTATAAATGATAAAATAGTAGAGCTGTGCTTTTCACGGCCCAAAAGACAATCTTTAATCGTTGAAAGTTCTCAGCCAGTATTTTTATCCTATTCGAATAAAATTAGTTAATAATTGTTAAAGAAATCTCTTCAGTCTAATATATTAGGAAATTTTCAATCTATTTCTAAACAAACCCAGCTAGCAAGACGAAATATATATTAATGTTACATAAAATAGCAATAAGTTAAATTTTATGCATGTAAATGACGTCAATTGCTTGAAAATCTAATCAAATCGTTCGAAATGCCTTAATAATACCATATTAATGAAAAAATCAACCAGTTTTGCTAGTTGTGTTTCAAATTCCAATTTAAACGAACTGAACTTTCAACACAGCTTTTCTATAGCCTAATCATTGTAAACTTGTTAAAAACAATTTTCTATTTGTTGATAACAATCAATTTTTAAACAAATGTTTCTGTTATTTATTCAATTAGATAAACTATTGATAAAATTCAAATTCTAGTAGTGCGGTTTAGTTTTTTTATAAACTTTCAACTACATTCCCGTGGAAAAAATTCTTAAAGATAGATTTTAGAAAAATGAAAAGTTTTTCACATCTAAACAATTTTCCCTCGTTTTTAATTTACTCTAGTATGGCCTTTATTGGAAGGAAATAACGATTTTTTAACAAAGAATTATTTGTGTCTAATTCTTAGATGTTATTTTTATAGCAATATAATAATAGTATTATTGATAAATAAGAAAAAAATCATAATTTTGCAAACTGTTGCCTAACAAATAATTGTTGTACACATCAGTGTTTGTAAAATATTATTATTATTAAAAAATGGATTAATAATATATAAGTGCAAAAAACACCAATTAATTAATTATAATAAAATGAATTAATTTAGACAGCAATGTTTAGATAATGGAATGTTAAATGTTTCGTTTTTGTATTTATTAATAAAAATAAAGCAAAACAATGTTTACAATAAATCGTTATTATATCGAATAATAAAAGATTTATTTAATTATTCTTGTTCCCGTCCATTTTACCCAAAAAAAACTAAGCAATATTAGTTTCTTTGTCCAAACAATTAAAACCAGAAACTTTACAAAATTGAAATTTTATTTAATAGTTTTTAAACACTTGCACAACATTTAAACGTACAGACAACTAAATAAAATCTTTAAGTGAAAACTTGTTCGGAAAATAAACATCACTGAGAAACTTTTCAGTCTTAATCAGTGCCTCAATTTCCGCTTTGTGTTTCTTTTCATACAAACTTTTCAATTCCCTTTCAATTTTACCGTATTCTTTCAAATAGGGCACATTCAATAAATGTTTCAACATTCTCAATTCATGATCAGTTAAATTTTGATATTGTAAACCCAAATCGAATATTTCTGATGGAAAAACGCCCATCCATTTCGCCTTCGGTATGGCCAAATGGTGGGAAATATGGGCGTTTGTCTAGAAAACAACAAATTTACGTAAATATGGTGGTTACATGGAAAACCGAACATTTTTTTTATGATAAAAATTGTTTTTGTAACACCGATCTAATTTGGTCTCATTACCAAACGATTTGTTTTATCTTGTATTTTACTCGAACGGAAAGATATTTGCAAAATTTTGTCTTTGAAAGACTCGGCTTCGCCTCGTCTATCAAATTATACTCAATTTTGTAAATACTTTTTTTCCGCACTTGTATAAGAAATAACTATTTAAGGACTCAAATAAAATCGTTTCGATTTTTAAAAAATCGTTCATAATTTTGGGGAAAACTTGAATAAAAACTTACAATTGATCCAAATTTGTAGTTGAGCATAATGTTGATTCCATGTGGATCGGCATCGGTTAATATAAGCACAGGAATGGACATAATTTTCCAGAGTCGTTTCAAAAACAATTGAGTTGTCAAATCGGGAAAACCTTTTCCCTGAAATAAATATTTAAAAAATTTATTTGGAAATCGTTTACCGGCTTACTGTAACCATAATAAACGGTTTTGACAGTTTATTTGTTAAACCATCTTCAATCAGTTTATTAAAAATGCATTCTTTTTCCACAACCAAAATAAATTTAGCTGATGTTTGTATTTCGATAATGCTGTTCACATCTTGGGGCACTAAAGTACCTAGAAATTACAATTGTTGATCGAGACTTGTTTAACAAAATTCAATTTTGTATATTAACCAGGCACGTTACAGTTAATTGTTTCGTAAGATGATAATTTGATCTTTAAATTGCCGTAAACTAAGCCCTTTTGGGCAACTATGTTTAGAGCCCATGGACCAACATTCAGCAAACAGGTGACCGCATTTATAGCTCGGTCTGTGCTTCTTTGGTCCGATACAAAGTTTTTCAGTTGATAGTATATTTCACTGAAAATTTTCTTTTTTGTTATATCAAAAAATATTTAAAGATAAATAGTTGTTTGTTATACAAGTGCGGAAAAAAGTACATACATACTTGCAAAACCGAGTATATTTTGAAAGACTCGGCTTCGCCTCGTCTTTCAAAGGCGACGTTTTGCAAATATCTTAAACTATTTAAAGAAAAATAGTTGT
>SSSI01008939.1:0-20433 GCA_004796505.1 Oryzaephilus surinamensis | reverse complement strand
AGATGTACAAGGATGGGGTGAAAATGATCGTGGTGTATCGTTTACATTTGGGGCGGATGTTGTTAGTAAATTTTTGAATCGGCACGATTTGGATCTTATTTGTAGGGCCCATCAAGTCGTTGAAGATGGTTATGAATTTTTTGCAAAACGACAATTGGTCACATTATTCTCAGCACCAAACTATTGTGGCGAATTCGATAATGCTGGCGGTATGATGAGTGTTGATGAAACGCTCATGTGCTCATTTCAGGTAAAATTCTATTAAATGCATCTATTTGTTCTTTTAATGTAGACGATATTCATGATTTGGAAAATGTACTTACTTTTTTTCAACGTGCAATAGTTTAAAAAAAAATGTAAAAACGCAATTTTGACATTTCAATTTTTCTCTCATTACGTTGTGACGTCAGTAAGTAAGAAACTTCCGGCGGACCGGAAATGACAGTTTTTGTTTATAACATAACCTCAATTGTAGTTTTCAACTTTGATACATTTAAAAAATAAGTTTTTATTTAAACTGTTACCTACAAAAATAGTGATAAAACGATGTTTTGTTCCATTTTATAACAACAAATTGTCGTTTAATTTGAAAAAATTGTAAGAAAATCTTGTTTCACTGCATATGTTTACGTCAGTCAGTCAGATCCTGACAGCGGTGTCGTTTTCTAGTATTTCGCGCGATTATCACTGATTGGCTGTTGTAGTCGATGTTGATGGCGGTGAAAAATAGTACGTTTGAAATTAATATGGTTTTTTAACTTTTAATAACAAATTAAGGAAAAAAGATAAAAATGTGAAAAAAATATTTTAAGGGTTTTTTAACACGGTCTATCGATTTCTGAAGTCAAATCTCAAATCCCTCGCTCATGCAACTACCCCATTATAACATTAGTTATAACTTATAACTAAGACAAACTTTTAGTTGTACGTGTAATCATTCATGTATTTTTCATTAACGAAAGACGAGTTTTTTTGTTAAATAATTAAAGGAAAAGTTTTTGTTTATTTTATTTTAAAATGGCATGAGTCAACCAGATGAGTCAACTAGCACTAAGTTTAACTAAATAAGTTTAACAAAATTATCAAGTTTATTGATACCATCTTGATTTATCATTAAATAACAATAACAATAATTTACAATTGACCAATTTGTTCCTGAAACTAAATTATTATAATATGTTAGGTTTAGTGCACATGTTTAGTGGTATTAGTTTGAAGTTAACAATTATTTGCAAAACATTTTCTGTTTAAATAATTTGCAGACAATTTGGAAACTAATTAGAAAACATATACAATTGGATCGGCGAAACTTAAATGTCACGATTTTTATGAATATATACGATTTTTCCATGAATTTCTACATAGTAGTGGAAAATATCTAAAAACTCTTTATTTGTGATTTCTAAATTTTGATAAATATGAACATAGATTCTATTTTTAATCCCAATTAATCGATTAGTAATTTGTCATTAAAGATGTAACGGAATCACTATATATTATTAAGTACATGATTGATTATAGTTGGTTTGTTTCAACCATTAGAGTTGTTGGAACAACCCGAATTTATGATTTCGTAAATGGATGAATACATCTACTAGTAATATTAGTACATATTTGTATATGTACTATTTATGTAGTAGTTTCACGCTTTCGTGCACACCAGCTTCTCTGTATCTAATTTAGTTGTTCTTTTTTTGTTTATTTTCATGTCCATGTTTCACTCTCGTTTGTAGATTCAGGGCGCTGTACGTAAACCGGAGGTAGGTTCTTTGTTTTTTTTTATCAAATAATAATAAAATCGTAATTAATAAATCAATTTTCCATTATTTCAGTTAAATAAACGTAATTTGTATGTGAATTTGTTTTTTGTAGGAATTGGATGCTCTAGCCGCCCATTTGAATGAATTAAGTACACAACAACCAAATTCACAGCCAGAAGCTCCACCAAGAAATAATCGAAACAAACAAGCTCAATCGGCTGTAAATAATAATGTTTCAACACCGATTTCAGCATCCAATCAACAACAAGTTGCTAATAATTTAGATTCAGTCATAGTTGATAGTGAAAGTGATTCAGAACCAGAAGATAATGGTAGAGTTAGAAATGATGGTACATTATTGGCAAGTGATCCGCCCAAACCGCTGTAAGTCGACGAATTTAAAAGGAAACGATTTTAATAAAACTACTAACTAAACTTCAATCATCCCATTAATCCACCTAATATTATTTTATTATTAATTTTCATTTATTTCTATTTGGTTCATTTCGTTTCTGTTGTTTTGTTTTTTGGTTTGTTAGTCCTGAGTTTTCTTATAGGGCCGGTTTAGGTGTAGTACCTGAAGCAGGTGGTTCTAGTCCAGGTGCAACTGGTTCTAGTTCCGGTTCTGGAACTGCTCCAAATCGACCATTGCCACCAACACCAGACGATGATGAATCTCAAGGTGATAGAACGTTGGTACTACGCAAAGTAAGTAATTTGGATTTAATTCTAAAAACAGAAAAAAAATCAATTTATGTTTGTAATACTGTTGTAAAAATTTTTATGGCAATTCGAGCCAGTTTTCAGTCGAGATATCTCGATTTTGTTAAAACGATTTTTAAATAAAATGTATCGCGAATGAGGATTTTGCACTCAATTCTGTTATGTAATTGAATTAAATTGAATATGAACTTTAAGATACGTTAAATTGAATTGGCGCAGTCGGTTGGGGCACTTGCCCTTAAAACAAAAATGTTTGTCAGTACAATATTCTATTAAAACGGAAATTGTTTAATAATTTTCGAGATATTTCGTTCGAGACATTCAAATATAAATGTATAATTATCTATTCGAAATGAAAAAAATCTTGAAAGCAGTGTGCAGCCAGTCAAAAAAATACCAAAACAGAAGACATTGACGAAGCAACATTATTAAAAGATTGGGACTTTGATAAATTTTTCCCAATAACAAAATTGGTATCAAATCAACAACAACAACAAGACAAATCAAATAATAATAAAAAGGATACACCGGAAAAAGATAAAATTCATTCCCATCGACGTATGGACAGTGATTCGAAAATATCGAAACCATTTTTCCGTGCATTTCGTCGTGAAAATTCCGATTTCTTTCCAATAAGTAGTAGTAATAATAACAGTACACGTCATTCAGCAATATATATTGGTGATAAATCAGCACGTTCAAGTGGCATATTTAATAATCGACGTGGTTCTGATGTTGGTATGATAAATAAAAAGAAAACTGATGAACCAATATTAATGGACTATATAAAACGTAATGATTCACCGAATAATACAAATAAATTGAATAAAAATGATAATTTTATACGTCCACGACGTGAGAAAACTGAATCAGATATAGTGCTCAGACATACAGAAGTACGTCGTAGTATACGGGAAAGTTTAGAGGCTCGTAGACGTGAAGTTGAACAACAATTTGCTAAAGAAGTGGAAAATATTAGACGTAGAAATTCACGTCCAATTGAAACAAATTCAATTGCATTATCAACAGCAACAAATTCTATTGTTGATAGTGAAGAGTATTTATTCATACAGGTAATTTTTCTTTTTTTTTGTTTTATTTTGATTTGATTTGATTTTTTTTGACGGGGGTGCTTTCATTACTCACTGAATACTGAAATTTTTGTAGAGTTATCAATTTTTTACTTAGGTGTAGATTATTCATAAACACTAAAACACCATCTTGTACAATAATTTAATCGCCATTTTGTTTATTAATCAGGTAATAAATACTGCTTTTCATAGAATCTAGTTTCACAATTGACAGTATTCAGACAAATTGTGCATGTATTTTCCATTTTTTTCATATTAATATTTGTTGCTTTTACTAATCGATACAGTTTCATTAATAGTTTTTATTTTTTTATTGAAAATTTCAAAAATTCATCAACACAAATATGGATAACAACAACGCAACAAAATGGAATGTTTCTACAAGCATGTCTTCAAATTTTGTATAAATATATATATAAAAAAAAAACTTATTTTATCATCGAGCATGAAGATTTTAGGTGTGAAACGACTGGCTGCAACTGTTGCCATTTCTAGTGTCTTGTAAGCTGGAAAAATCCTCCCTGTGTGTGTTTTTATTGTAGTTTTCTAGTTTATAATTTGTTCTTTTTTTTGTCTGTTTTACACAATTCATTGTAAAATCGATAAAAATTAGAACAAATACATATTAATAATAAAACAACCAACTTGCTTATGTGTTTTAAATAATAACATTTTTGTGTGTTTTCATTGAAGGTAATAATAAGAGTTTAGATTATAGCTAATTGTTGTTTTAAAATAATTGTAGTATTATAGATTTGTTGTTTTTCTTTTTATAGAATGGAAGAAGTAGTGATCATGCTAGGCAAAGTAGCGTTTTGCCTGATTTATTAAGTCAAGCTAGCGGTAGTCCGGGAACGCCATCTGCTAGAGATAAATCGCAAAGTGAAGAGGTACGTATTCGATAATACAATCAAAACATTTTTAAATACAAAGTAACTAACATTATTTTTTTTTTTGATACAAAAATATTAAACAATATTTATTATATTATATTTCAACAAAAACAAACAAAAAAAAACGTCTCATTCTCAATGTTTGTCACTAATTATTGTTTTAATGTCTTTCTCTTTGGTTTTTGCCTAACTGAGTGACGTCCATAACATCGTTTTTAATATAACTGTAAGTATAAATATAATATGTGGATGTATTTTTGTTGTGTTAGCTTTTTGTAGTTAAATTTTGATCATGTTATTGTATTATCATTCATTTTGTCAAAAGAGAGTTTTGCAATGCCATTTTAAATATGTAGTTACATTGCACGTTGTGTAAGTAAATTGTTTAGTTGTGATGTCGGTAGAAATGATGATAACGGCTTACACGACGGGCATTTTATTAATTTTTTTTTGTCTTTATCATATTTATTTTTTTGATTCGACAACTGTTAGCGAAAGTGGAAGACGCAGAATTCTCGTTAAGACGAGTTAAAGATAGTTGTTTAATTTGTCGAATTAAAACAATAAACTTGATTTACTTAAGAAAAAAAAATAGTTATTGGATGATTTTATTAGTTATAGAAAGTATCTATGTATGATTTATGTATAGTAATTTGTTTTCTAAACATTTATTTAATATTTATAATATAATGGTTTTGCAAAATTGTTGGTTTTGGAAACTAACGGGAAAGACTAATCAAGTCATTTGTCATTATACTAGTCTAACAAATGTTTTGTTCATGCTTGCCTGTTCTTAGTGCTTGAATAACAATAAATTATTGTTAAAGGGTGTTTTTTAATATAATATAATACGTAATTGTACATTAATATAAATATCAAACGATTATCATTTCATTCCACGTTATTTATTATACATATAACCAATAATTAATGTATGTAATTCAAAAATGTAAAGAAAAGTAAGTGTGACTGTTAGTACATATTGTAGAAAGATCTTAATTTTTAATTTGTAGACTTGTATTAATAGAATTTTTTGTTTGATTCTATTTGTTTACAGTATCGTTCTGATTCGACACCATTAAATCATAACATATTACTTGCTTTGCAACAGAAACAACGTTCCTTCTTAGCATTTGGTTTTGGTGCTAGTTCAGCTCCATCTAGACGTGAATCTCACGTTAATGTTAATGTAACACCGACATCACACGATGTCTCATCGGATACACCGGAAATAAGAAAGTACAAGAAACGATTTAATAGCGAAATATTATGTGCCGCACTATGGGGTAAAATTCGATTTGCTAATCATGTAATTTTCTATTTTGTTTTTATTTATTCTAATATAGGTGTCAATTTGTTAATTGGTACCGAACATGGGCTAATGCTATTAGATCGTAGCGGACAAGGTAAAGTGTATCAATTAATATCTAGAAGACGTTTTCAACAAATGGAAGTATTAGAAGGACAAAATATATTAGTAACAATAAGTGGTAAAAAGAATCGCGTTCGTGTCTATTATTTAAGTTGGTTGAAGAGCAAGATTTTACGAACAGATGGCGTTAGTGATGTAAGAATTTGAACATTTAATATTGGTTTATTTTATTTAAATATAAATGTTGTTGTTGTTTCATTTATAGCAAGTAGAACGTAGAAATGGTTGGATAAATGTTGGAGATTTACAAGGTGCTGTACATTTTAAAATTGTCAAATATGAACGTATAAAATTTTTGGTGATAGCATTAAAAGACAGTATTGAAATATATGCTTGGGCACCAAAACCCTATCATAAATTTATGGCATTTAAATCATTTTGTGATCTAACTTATCGGCCATTATTAGTTGATTTAACTGTTGAAGAAGGCACGAGACTTAAAGTGATTTATGGTAGTTCGGATGGTTTTCATGCTGTCGATTTAGATTCAGCTAGTGTTTATGATATTTACTTACCCAAACATGTATGTTATTGTATTATATCGGTCATAGATGTCACTACAATTAATTTTCTGTTTATAGACACAAGGCGGACTTGTTCCACACTGTATTGTTACATTACCGAACAGTAATGGTATGCAATTATTACTTTGTTACGATAATGAAGGCGTTTACGTGAATACATATGGTAGAGTGTCGAAGAATATGTTATTACAGGTAATATTAAATAATGTTCATTTACGTTTACGTGTTTAATTGTAAAACAAAGAGTATTTTGTTGAATGGATTCCGTCAAATAAATCGTCACTAACGTAGTAAAGCATGCCAGCGATAGATGGCAATAGCTTAAATTATGAAAATTTTTTTTTCAAAACTTAAAACAAAATTCACATTTTAAAGTATTTTAACATCAGTATAAAAAATTGCCATTTAATAATTGCATTTTGATTTTGTTTTTTTTTTTCTCTAGTGGGGAGAAATGCCAACATCTGTGGCCTATATAGGAACTGGTCAAATAATGGGCTGGGGCAATAAAGCAATAGAAATACGTAGCGTAGAATCGGGCCATTTGGATGGTGTATTTATGCATAAAAAAGCGCAACGTTTAAAATTCCTATGTGAACGTAACGACAAAGTCTTCTTTTCTAGTGCTAAAAGTGGTTCATCTTGTCAAATTTACTTTATGACCCTAAATAAACCCGGAATGGCAAATTGGTAACAATAATTATTACAAAATACACATATTTAAAATACAGTGTGTTCGTCATAATGTGTTTTTTTTTTCTGTTGTGGGCAAAAAATGTATATTATTTTTCTAAATCAAATTTTCACAACTAGTACAAAAACAAAACAAAAAAAAGTCACTATTTTTTTCTATCCGAAAGCAATATGCACACAAAAATGAGATTTTATGTTTTGGGTGCCAAATTTAATGGCAGTAAATTGTGCTCACATTAATATAAACATAAAATGTAGAGAATGTTTTAGGGCAAATTTTAATAACAAATTTTTGTACATACAATATATTATAAAAACTTCATAAATTTATAAAAATGAAAAAAATTAGTTAAGCACTTTGTAATAACATGGCTTATTTGTGTTTTTTACAACTTTTTTTTTATATACGTATTATAAGGAATGTATATCTAAATGTCCATTCTAGAATTAATTTTTAACTATGACTAATTAATTTTTGTTGTATTTTTTGGTGCAATTAAGACTGTATATTATATATATCTAAAATTTATCACTTTTTCTAAATAGGCTCAAATTTTGGACTTTAAAAAGCATACGATGCGTTTTTCCTACCACCCTCTTTACCTTTCTATTCCTCTCTTTTATGTACGCCAGCTTATATTCCCATATTTTTTTTGTTTTATAAATATAATTATAACCATAATTATTGATAATAATATGTTATTTGTATAATTATTTCCAAAGAAATGGTTTTATGTGTGATTTTTTTATTTGTAGAAAATACTACCTATTATACATATAATGAGAATCATAAAAAAAAATATCATTTTATTAATAATATTGTTTAAAGTATTAAATTATATATTATTCACTTATGTCTTTTATTTTTATACTAATTTTATAACAAAGTATAACAATTTATATTTAATTATCATCTTTTGCAAATATATATTTTCCTCGCATATGTTTTGGCAATGGGCACGTTCCTGGGCATGGTACTTGGCCGGGTATCTCACAAATACAATGTCTGTCGCACAAAACACCAAAATTGGCCGGATTATCTTTCTTTTCTTTTGCAATTGCTTCCGCTCTTAAAACGTCACCAGTTTTGCCAATTACTTTAATTAAATGGTCGTGAATTTCTTCTTTTGATCGACTGTCTACGTCTATCAACATTTGTTCTCCAGATTCTGTAATTTTTGTTATTTGTGATATTCAAATAAATTTTGAACTTCAAGTTGTGGTATATTTACCATAAAAACATCGTATAAATGGTGTAGGTGTCATATTTTTTAATGTAGATATTTGCACATTTGGATTTTTGTATTGAATTTGCGGTAAATACCAAAAAACAAAATCTCTAAAACCATTCAACTAAATAATTATGAATAATTTCGTTTAAACGCCACAGCATTTACCTTGTTCCATGATGGCTATCTCCCTTAACATTGTAATTTATTGTTAATATTTTAATTTGGTCTTTTAAAATTAATTTTCCTGCTTCTAAATATTGCATAGTCCTCCTTACAGGAGCTGCACCTTTCATAAAAGGCATTTTTTATTATTATTTTATACAAATTATTACCGTAAAAAATGTAAGGTTAAAAATATTCAGTCAATTTTTTTTGCAGTATAATTATATGTTGTCATGTTGTTGGAGCTGTTTATGTTTTTTTAAAATTCAAATTTTAAAAATATGATTTGTAACGTTACGTAACTTTGTGTTACGTCATATTTTAACATGAATGTAATATTTGAATTATAAACATTTTTATGTAACTATTTCATAATTATATAAATTTAAAATCATTCAAAATGGAATTAAATTAAGCAGCATCCAGTGTTGCAAACAGTCATTAACAAAAACTCCTAAAAGTGACTTTTGAGCTGAGCGCACATGCACGTAACCTCAAAATTACCTTCACAAAAAACTCAAATTTGATGAATTGATTTCCACTGATTACGGAACAATATAAAATTTTCTTAAAATGTCTTGGATTTTTGGTTACGGTCGTGGAAATCAACAGCCCGATTTGTCGCAAATGGGCTTAGGCCATCCGGCCGGTGTTGGGGGTGATGGTGGACCACCAAAAGAGCCACCACAATTAACTCAAGCCGAACGTAAGGCGATGGAAGCGTATCGTTTCGATTCAACAGCTTTGGAACGGGCCGCCCAAGCGGCTCGCGAATTGGAAAAGTCCAGTAAGTGTTGAAAATGTTACAAAACATATTCATTACATAATCATTCGTTTGTAGAACATGCAAAAGAGGCGTTAGATTTGTCCAAACTTCAGGAGCAATCCCGTCAATTGGAACAGCAAGCAAAAATTAAGGAATATGAAGCCCATATATCGCAAATGCAGGTGGAAGCCAAAAGGGCAGAGGCGGAAGAACGTAGGAAATTGTTACAAGAAGAAACTAAACAGCATCAAGCTAGGGCACAATATCAAGATCAACTAGCAAGGAAACGATACGATGATCAATTGGCCCAACAACAACGAATGAATGAGGAAAATTTAAAAAGGTTGTAACTTGTAAATTTTCTTAAACGATACAATAATATTGATTGGTTTTTAAAGGCAAGAAGAATCGGTTGCCAAACAAGAAGCAATGCGTAAAGCCACAATCGAACACGAAATGGAATTGAGACATAAAAACGAAATGAAACGTGTAGAAGCTGAATTAAGAGCGAAGGCAAAAATTGATAGAGAGAATAGAGATTTAACATTAGAACAAATTCGTTTGAAAGCAATTGAAAATCGTACAACTATTTTGGAAAGTATAAAAACGGCTGGCAGTGTACTAGGTTCGGGTGCACAAGCATTGCTTACTGATTGGAACAAGGTTTTGGCCGCTGCTGGTGGTCTTTCACTGATAGCTTTGGGCGTTTATTCTGCCAAAGGGGCTACCGGAGTTTCAGCAAGATACATTGAAGCCCGATTAGGTACCTCATTAATTAATTAATGTTAGATGAATGTAACTACATATTTTGTTTTTAAGGAAAACCATCACTAGTACGAGAAACATCAAGGTTTTCTCTATTAGAAAGTGTTAAACATCCAATAGAATCATTGAAAAAACTGAAAAATAAAGAACAAGACGCGCTATCGCGTATTGTTTTGGCGCCAACTTTAGAGGAACGCTTAAGGGATGTCGCTATTGCTACCAAAAATACGAAACAGAATAAAGGAATGTACAGGAACATTTTAATGCATGGACCACCTGGAACAGGGAAAACTATGTTCGCTAAAGTAAGCACTATTTTATCAGTTTTCTTTAAATTAATAAAAATTTTTATAGATTCATTAAATATTTTAGAGTTTCTTATTTTAAACATTGATAAAAATTTGATCTGTTTTTTTATTATCTTTATAAAAGCATCTAAAAAATTTTTATGTTTAAATGAATTAAAATTGATTGATAAATTATTTCTTGTTAGAAATTAGCCAAACATTCCGGAATGGATTATGCAATACTAACAGGGGGCGATATCGCACCCATGGGCCGTGACGGTGTCACAGCAATTCACAAAGTATTCGATTGGGCCAACAGTACAAGAAAAGGTGAATTGAAAATATTAATTTTCATCACACATTAATTGTATATGTTTAGGATTGTTGTTGTTCATCGATGAAGCGGACGCATTTTTACGGAAACGTTCATCAGAAAATATATCTGAAGATTTACGTGCCACATTAAACGCATTTTTATATCGTACTGGGGAACAAAGTAATAAATTTATGTTAGTTCTGGCATCGAATACACCAGAACAATTTGATTGGGCCGTAAATGATCGTTTAGATGAAATGGTGGAATTCTCATTGCCTGGTTTAGAGGAACGTGAACGTTTAATACGTTTATATTTTGATAAATTTGTACTACAACCGGCTGCGGAAGGGCAAAGGTGTCGCATTTTCAACAACAGTAATTTTATTTTACTAATTATTGGTTTTTTTTTTCTAGGAGACTTAAAGTAGACAATTTCGATTATAGTGCATTGTGCAGTCAAATGGCGAAAATGACGGAAGGAATGAGTGGCAGAGAAATTGCTAAATTAGGTGTTGCTTGGCAGGCGGCGGCATATGCGTCAGAAGATGGAATTTTAACGGAAAAAATGGTTTTAGATCGTGTTCAAGATGCTGTTAAACAACATAAGCAAAAAGTAGTTGAATTCATTTTGAATTAGTGTTTGATTTAACAATATATTCATTTTTAGGTGGAATGGCAATCGGAACAAGAAAGAAAAGAATCAAAGAGTATATACCATTCGGAAAAAGAAGATTCTTATGTTCCTATTACGCCGAAATCAATTGAAGACGTGAAAAATGTAGAAGATAGTAAAGATGTATCAACTCAAAAAACCACAAAAAAAGTTGCAAAAACGACAAATGATAAAAGATAGAAATTAAAGAAATGTAGTTTAAAAAAATTGAAATAGGATTCATTGTTATTAAATAATTTAGCATTTACATAGTTCTTTTTATGTAAACCGTACTGAACTATATTGAAAGTTTACTTAAAAAGAAATTTTTAATGAAAATTGTTTTTATATTTCAAATTGTATTGAAATTAAATGAACACAATTTGTACTATATGTATAGGGATTATTCAATTGATTGCTTTAAACTATTTTCAAAAGAATTCTCCTAGAAATTTTTTATTTATATAGATACAATGCCAGTATATTTGTATATAATGTGTTATTTTTCTTTGTTTTCAACTTTTTTAGAATTTTCTCTACCTTTATATAATGTTATTTTTGTTATCAGAGAACAAACTACGGTGATTGTCGAATATTACAATTATTTCAAAATAAATAATACATTTTTCTCAGATTATTTTATTTTTAAAAAATTGCGGGAACATTATCTGGTAACTTTTTCATTGGTGCGTGTTGGCAGTAGTAGTGTTGAAGGTCGAACACCACTGACAGTTGTTATCCGTGAATACACGTGAAATTTAAGGACATTTTAGCGGCTTTTTATTTATAATTAAATAATTGGTAAGAAAATTTGTGTATCTATTCATTAAATAATTACATTTTATGCGTATTTCAATATGTCACATAATTAATACATCAGTAGAGTGTTGGCAATTTTTTTTACAATGACCTCATTGTAAAAAATTTCCATTGTGGTATATATTGTTTAATAAAGCATGAAAACAACTTTCTGCAATTATAGACGATCTATTAATTATAGTATTTTGTAGAACATGCCATCTGATGCAAAGAAACGTGAACAACAACGTAAAAAAGATGCTGCAAAAGCACGTCAAGCTGGCAAAAAGCAACAAAATAATGCGAAAAATGACGAAAAAGATTCACAACAAACAACTAACGGACTCACGAATGGTCAACAAAATGGAACAACTGAATTAAGTGCCGAAGGTAAAATTACTTTGTAAAATAAAATAATTTTATATTGTATGTTTTGCTGGTTGCCTAAAATTGATTAAATTTGATACCATTAAAATCTAATCTAATAATTATTGTTTTTCAGAGGCATTATGTGCGAAATTAGAGGCCGATGCTCGTTTAAACGCTGAGGCGCGTGCATGTACGGGTAGTTTAGCTGTCCATCCAAAATCCCGTGATATAAAAATAGCGAATTTCTCAATAACATTTCATGGCAGCGAAATGTTACAAGATGCTTTGTTGGAATTGAATTGTGGCCGGCGTTATGGTCTTTTGGGACTAAACGGTAGTGGGAAATCCACAATTCTAGCTGTACTTGGCAATAGAGAAGTGCCTATACCGGAACATATTGATATCTTTCATTTGACTAGAGAAATGCCAGCTAGTGATAAAACTGCATTGCAATGTGTAATGGAAGTTGATGAAGAACGAATTCGGCTGGAAAAAATGGCCGAAGAATTAGTGGCGTGTGAAGATGATGGTATGAATTTTGTAATTTTATTACATTTAATTATTTAAATCGTTTCACAAATTATAATAAAAAAGTAATTCGTATGTATGCAACCAACAATACAATCTCGACGCATTAATGATTTAAAAATTGTAATTGGATTGGCTTTTTTTTAGAGTCTCAAGAGCAATTAATGGACATTTATGAACGTTTAGAAGAGATTTCAGCTGATACGGCTGAAGCACGTGCCGCCAACATTTTACACGGTCTCGGTTTCACTACAGACATGCAAAATAAGAAAACGAAAGATTTTAGTGGTGGTTGGAGAATGCGAATTGCATTAGCACGGGCTTTATACGTTAAGCCACATCTTTTACTACTTGACGAACCGACAAATCATTTGGATTTAGATGCGTGTGTATGGTTAGAAGAAGAATTAAAACAGTAAATACCATAAAAATTTATTTTTACTAATATATATAACTTGTTCATTGAATTTTTAGCTATAAACGAATTTTGGTACTAATTTCGCATTCACAAGATTTCTTAAACGGTGTTTGTACGAACATTATTCACGTAAATAAGAAACGTCTTAAATATTATACTGGTAATTATGATGCCTTTGTTAGAACACGTATGGAATTGTTAGAAAATCAAATGAAACAATACAATTGGGAACAAGATCAAATAAATCATATGAAAGTAAATGAATTCAATCAGTTTTATTTGTGATTTAAAGTTTATTATTCAAATTTTTAGAACTATATTGCTCGATTTGGACATGGTTCAGCAAAATTGGCACGTCAAGCCCAATCCAAAGAGAAAACTTTAGCAAAAATGGTTGCACAAGGCTTAACGGAAAAAGTCGTTAGTGATAAAATAGTAACATTCTATTTTCCAAGTTGTGGTACCATTCCGCCACCTGTTATTATGGTACAAAATGTTAGTTTCCGTTATACTGATTCGGGTCCGTGGATTTATAAGAATTTAGAATTTGGTATTGATTTGGACACTAGACTGGCTCTAGTTGGACCTAATGGAGCTGGTAAAAGTACCTTGCTCAAGTTACTCTACGGAGATGTAAATAATTTAATTATATTTGTTTTCGTCCGACCACTTAATCGACTTTTTTTCAATAATTTTCAGCTTGTTCCAACTGAGGGAATGATTCGAAAAAATTCCCATTTACGTATCGCCAGATACCATCAACATTTGCACGAATTGCTCGACTTGGATTTGTCACCATTAGAATATATGATGAAAAGTTTTCCAGAAGTTAAGGAAAAAGAGGAAATGCGCAAAATCATTGGACGGTATGGTTTAACTGGACGACAACAAGTCTGTCCAATACGTCAATTGTCGGATGGACAACGTTGTCGTGTTGTGTTCGCGTGGCTTGCCTGGCAAGCACCCCATTTATTGTTGTTGGATGAACCGACGAATCATTTGGACATGGAAACAATTGATGCACTTGCAGATGCTGTTAACGACTTTGAAGGTGGAATGGTGCTAGTTTCTCACGATTTCAGGCTTATAAGTCAAGTAAGTTGTTGTGAAATTTATATAAGATTTTCGGGTTGTTTTGAAAAACTTAGTAAAAGTTACTTTTACACAACTAAAATACGCTAATTATAATAAAATTATAATTAAATACGTATTTCTTGTTTTGTAGGTGGCCGAAGAGATTTGGGTATGCGAAAAAGGAACATGCACAAAATGGCAGGGAGACATTTTATCATACAAAGAACATTTGAAATCTAAAATTTTGAAAGAAAATTCCAAAAAATAAATTGAAATTTTAGTTTCTTTTTGATTTTGTAGTCAATTTCTCTTTAATAATTTTATTAAAATTAAAAATAATTTTTGATCGGTATTTTGTACAAATATGTATTTTAATTTATATTGCTTTAAGCTTGATTATTAAAAGAAAAAAAATTAGATCAATTTTAATCCTTTGTCAATTTTGCACTCAGCTGACTTTTGTGATAAATAAAACTCAGTGTTAAAAAATTTTGAATTCAAAATAAAGTAATTTAACAACAAAACGAAAAAGAAACAATTTTAAACAATAGTATTTTTTTTTATTTCAAATACAGTCTTATAATAACAAATCACTAATAATTTAACATACTTATAAAATAGATTTAGAACTGATTGTTGAGTATATTTGCCAAATTTGTAGTTGCTTCTTGAGAAAGAGCTGCTTCTTTCAAAAACTGAAAAATCGCTACAATCAACAAATTATACTAAATTTAAACAAAAAAGTGCTTACCGTCATATGTTCATCCATTTCAGCTAATGATCCATCAATCCACATGCCAGACTTATCCTTTTGCCCACATTCGTATTTCGCAATCAGTGCTAAATGTGTTACAGCCAAAGTTAAAGCAGCAGCTCTGGCTTCCAACAAACGTGGATCTAATGGTGGATACATACTGCGCACCATATCGTCCACTCTACTCGAAATTCTTCTTGCACTCTACAAAATTACCGTCAAAAACATTGACTAACTGCTTTTGTTAATCAAATTACATCGACAATTTGCGTAAAATTTCCAGATAATGGCGACGATCGCATTGCTAATTCTGTTAGACGTTCTGTTAAATATCGGCAAGTTTTCAATATTGATAAACAATGGGGAATTAGACCAGTGGCATCGTCTACCCATTGTTCGTCGCGTAAAATACTCTCGAAATTTGTATTCACTTCACCCAATTCCAGTTCTGGACGTTCGGGTTCGATTAATTTCTTTTCAGGACTAAAAATTTCAATTTTCAACATTATGAAGGAAATCTTGTGTTTTTTACGTACCGAGTTTCGTGGTGGGCGTCCAAATAATTCGATTTGTAATATGTTCTATGTTTGCGGCATATTAATATTAATATGATAAATGCAGTAACAAATATTGCTGATAATACACCAAAGGCAATTGCTGCTACCATTTCAGCGTATTCAGGTGACATGTTTAATGATTTTGTGAACCTATTAATTGTTGAAACATTGTTCAGTCTGTTGTATTTAATAAAATAAATTTAAATCATACCTACATGATACTAAAATATTATATTTATGATGTGATAAAACTAATTGTAATAATTAATCTAATAAATGAAAATAAATACTTTCAATGGACGAAAACCTGTTGCTTGCATAGAAAGTAGTTTTGAGTAATTGTAGGACTATTATAATAATTGTTTTTGAAGAACACTAGCCTGTGAATTAATTTATTTGAAATTCATTCATATAATTTAAATTTAACAATTACATACTGAAATTCGAAAAATTAAATTTGAAAATTTTTCAAAATTTTAGTAGAGTCATCTATTGACAGTATTATATACTTTAATTAAACAGAAACCATTATTTTTAAAGTCGTCATTTTGTTGATATAAAAACACGCGAATTATTTTAATTTTAATTTGTATAAAAAATGTCGACAGAAAACACAGAAATAACAGTTAAAAGTGAAAAAGAAGACTCTAACAACGTGCAACTTTTCAAGAATTACACAAACTTGGATGAATTAACAAAAGTACATTATAAATGTTGAGGTTATGTTTAGGGCTGTTAAAAATTTTCAAACATGATTTTAGGATGGTTATAAAATATTAATGGAATCAATTAGAACATCAAATGCATTACCGAGTGGTAGAGATTGGAATTTTTTTTGTACACATGAATCGTTTCTAAAAATAATTGAAAGTAAAAGAAGTCACTTACTTAAATTGATGAATAAAATTCTCCGTTTCCATAATATAAATGGTAACATTCGTAATCGTATTCTGGATGAGGAAACCGAACTAATTGTAGAAGCAAACGATGTTATACTAGAACAAGTCGCTAACAATATAGATGAACTAAATGGTATTCGTAAAACAGTTGTTGCACCACCAGAAATTAAAACAGTTAGTGCACAAATTCCTTTAAATGGATCCTGGAATAGGAACCCTACATTTTCGATTGGTGCTTCAATCAACGAAACGGTGACACTTAAATTTCAACTGCGTCACTGACAATTTCTAACTTTGATTTTAATTTTAGAATAAAGGACAATCGATTAGTTTGTTGGCTGCAAAAAATATCATCCGACCACAAAATTTCTTCAAAGATAAGATTAGCAATAGTGGTTCATATCCGTTTGAGCCACGAATTAAAGAGAAGCCGAATTCGTTGAAACCGTTAGCCATATTTTTGGAAGAAACCCAAAGAGGTGAAGAATATTCGCATCCATACGAGTTTGAATTGGAAAGATTCGAACCGACTGAGTATCATTTAAAAGATGAGGAGCCCGTAAAACCGAAAAACATACAGGAAACGCCTTTAGTGGAAGTTTACGATGAGGAACAACTAAATAGTTTACTTGAAACTTTGAGGAATTGCAAAGAATTTGCAGTCGATTTGGAGCATCATTCGTATCGCTCCTTCATGGGTATTACATGTTTAATGCAAATATCAACAACAGAATGTGATTATTTAATTGACACACTTGCATTACGTGACAAACTACATATATTGAATGAAGTGTTCACGAAACCGACAATTTTAAAGATATTCCATGGTGCCGATTGTGACATACAATGGTTACAAAGAGATTTATCGATTTATGTTGTTAATATGTTCGATACACATCAAGCGGCAAAGATTTTACAATATCGCACATTATCGTTGGCATTTTTAATGAAGAAATATTGTAATTTTATGCCAAATAAGAAATTTCAATTGGCTGATTGGCGCATCCGGCCATTACCAGATGAATTAAAATCGTATGCAAGAGAAGACACGCATTATTTGATTTATATTTATCAAAAAATGAAAAGGGAATTGTATAAAAAAGGGAATGGAATGGATAATTTGTTGAGGAGTGTCTTTCAAAATAGTAATGAAATATGTAAAATTGTAAGTTAATTTTTTTGTTTAAAATTGTTCAAAAAAGTTTTTTGAATGTTTACAATTAAAATTTTGTTGTAGCGTTATTTTAAACCAGTTTGGCACGAAGACAGTTACATGGATTTTTATCGAAAAAGTAAACGTATGTTCGATAATCAACAATTGTACGCACTGAAAGGATTGTACAATTGGCGTGACAAATTATCTAGAGAGGAAGACGAAAGTACTGGTTACGTTTTACCAAATCATATGCTTTTACAAATATGTGAACGTTTACCACGTGAAATGCAAGGCATTTTGGCATGCTGTAATCCAATACCGCCGTTAGTTCGATCGAATTTATTAGATTTACATAAAATCATTCTAAAAGCTCGAGAACAACCCTTGGAAAAGGTTAATAGTTTTAATTATTTATTAAGAATTTTTCGTTTTGTAAAATTTAAATAAATTTTTCTAACTAGTTTTTTTTTCGTTTTCTTTGTAGCCAATTTTAAAGGAAGATACACGGGCTAGAGGCACAACGAAAGTATCCAAGTTGAACATCGATAGTCCCTTATATTGTCCACACGATTTATCAAAAACCAATGAATTCCGTGACGATTTACCAACATTATTGAATGATGTAGAAAAATGTGAATTGAAAGCAATTTGCGATCGAAATTTCCCGATTGAAAAAACATCTACAACTTGTTTAGTGTTTAATTCAATAGAAAATTATAATAATGGAAGAAAAGTTACATTTTTAAGTCCATTTGAACGGTATAAATTATTAAAACCTTTTATACAAGCCGAAGAACAAAGGAATAAAGAAAGACAAGAAGAAAGTCTAAAAGAACCACAAGTATCGCAAAGTGTGGTTTCGGAACAAAACAGTTCAAACGAAACTGAAACGGTAAATATGTTCATAATATTGTTTTTTAAATTGTTTAAATTTCTTTAATTGTAGAAGGGTGAAGTTTTTATTGATTTAAATGAGAAATCATGTAAAAAGCAAGAAAATCAACCGGTTGAGAATGTTTCTGAAAATATTCCCCTTCTGGAAATGGGTGGATCGAAGAAGCGAAAGCGGGAACCCTTATTACCCGATGATGATTATCATTCTGATTATCAATTGCCCGATAACGAACTTCATACGTCAGTGCCAAAATTACGAAATCGCGATGCACGATTTAATAAATTCAAAAAGCCGAAGAATCGCAAATCACAATTTAACAATACTGGAAAACGTAAACAGTCGCCATCTATGAAAGTTGAACAGAACCAATCTTTAGATCAGGTTCAAGAAAATGTTCGAAAATTAAGTAGTCGAGCACAGAAACGAATAAATCAATTAAAAAAACGAATCAAACAAATAGAGAACGAATCGGCAAAAAAACAAAAATTGAATCAGCATAATGTAGTTGAAAATAATGACAATGGAAATCAAGGTAATGTAGAAGAAATACCAACGACTTCTAGACAAAGTGCTCGATTACGTAATGGCCCAAAAAATGTATGGAAAAATAGTAATAAACGTCGACGTAATGAAAATAATCAAGAACCATTTACACCGTTTGATTATTCTGCAGTCGATTTTAGACAATTTCAAGGAGGAGCAATGCAACCTCAACAAAATAAAGAATTTCGTAGCCGTTTTAGAGGAAGAGTAAGTTACAAATAATGTTAAATGAATGATATTAATAAAAATCTCAATTTAGGGACGCAAAAGTCAAAATTACAAGAACTATAACAAATCAACGATTTTTAACAATAGCAAAGGTAACAATTTTTAAAAAACAATTAATTACTTTTTGTGATGTTTATATATTAAATAAATACATATTAAATTTGTAATTTGTTTTTAATAATCACAATTTAAATAAGGTCTGTTCGGACAAGCCGTTAGTGGACTATCCAATGGATAGGTCGTCAGCTCCGTACTGCTCAGATACGTTTTAATATACATTAGAAAGTCAGACCGAACGGTTTTTTTCCAATGCGCATGAGTCGTATCGTTTGTAAACGATAAATAGCTTTGTCCGAACAGACCTATAATCATTTCTAAGTGATAACTCTAGTGAAAAACTCTGACAATTGTTGAGAAAAAATCAAAATTGCGAAAATTTTTATCACTTAAGTTATCCAGAAAAAATACAAAACTTTTTATTTTGAATTTTTAAATGGCTGTTACTTTATTAATGTATAATTCTTAATGAATCAGGTTATTAACATAAATATTTAATAATTCATTACTGCTATTACAGTAAGAACAAAATTTAAAAAAATATTTAATTTATTGTTACACAAACACAATAAGCATAATTTGTTTAGAAACGATAAAAATGCAACAATTATTGATTTCAAAATTTCTACAACAAAATATGAAATCATTGACTAACAACAATAATTGATTTTAACATCATTAATTTTAGAAAAATATAAGATGATAATAAACAAATTATAAATTATTATTGAACTATTTTCAATTATTATTATAAAAAGAACACGGTTTTGTATAATAACTGGAGTGTAAACAGTATGGTTTATAATAATACACTAAACAGAATTCATCGAGTTTGTTGAGCCGCTCGTATAGTAAAACATT